>JARQST010000399.1:877752-927000 GCA_030142225.1 Pachycephus smyrnensis | reverse complement strand
AGCGTCGCGACGCGGCACCACGCGGTCTTTGGAGGATCGTGCACGCTTTTACCATCTCGTTTCTGCTTATTGCTGGCATCTAAGAGTCACCCCTCCCCTACCAGCCCTCTCGATTCTTCGTAGCTTTCATAAGTTTTCGTTTCCGAGCTTCTCACGTTTCCTTGAAGTGCGATTTAAAGGGGATGAAAAATCTACCTCGGTGTAGGTATGTCCGAGGATCCGATTCTTCAAGCTTACTACCCCCTGGTGGACGATCGTCATCGACACGTCGGGTTTCCAATGGGACAATGCGAAATATTAATTTCACCGACTTTCATCGTCCCTGTTGGACGGGAATTCTTTTGGTTTTTTCCCCTCTTTCGTGTACCCTCTCCCTTACCTCGTCGAATTCCACGTTCACTCACCCCTCGCGGGCCGAACAATGTTTTCCAATTAACTTTATTCGAAATAGGAACACACGACTCCTGCTGCAGCAGTCGGGGACGCTTTTCCATTGCCCGAAATTCACACGAAAAAACCCAACTGCCCCTTCTCGGCTCGCTCTATCAATTTTCAACGTACTCACGGAAATCTCTGCGGGTTTGAAAACAAAAACTACCCCCCGGCTGTAATCGGATTCGTTTTTACGCATTTTCTTGCCTTTTTTTATTCATCTATTTTTCAATTACGTCATAATTGTCTCTACGTTCATTCGATCCTATATATTCGTGACAGATATCATCCCTTATTTTCGAGCGTGGATCTGCGTATGCATATGATGTATTATCAGGGGAGTGAAAAGTCACGGAGGCGGGGGGCGGGGGGTGAAATGAAACCTTTTTTTTTCCCTTCACCCTCGAAGAGGGTTCGACTAACGGGTCTGGGATGGATCGGCAGGGGCTCGTTCCTATTCTAAAAACCGATTTACCGGAAAGACTTAAAACAAAATCGATGTTTATTTGTTTTCGCGGTTCGGTAGAGCATCCCTCCGTGAAATGGATCTGGCTCTGCCGGCTTTGTCGAACCGTGGCGCCCACGTCGACGGCCTCTCCTTTCCACTTTTCCACCGACTTCCCTCTTCTCCTCCCACCTACCTCCTACCAACGATTGCGTTTCGTGCCAACCCTCTAGTATAACCGATTCTCGCCCACTCCCTCCCCGTTCCCCGTTTTCGGCATTGCCATAGGGAAGAAACGCGAGCGGACGCGCGCGCGTACGTTCCGTCACACTCACATTGGAACGACACGATATTGGTAGAGGGAGAAAGGTATCTTCCATATATATATATACACACACACACACATATATATACCTTCTAGTGCAATAAGCTCTGTAATACGATTCGGTCGTACAGGGTGTTCTCCCCCTTAAAAAAAAATAATAAAATAACGGAAAATTCCAACCGACCCAGAAACACGTGTCGCGGAATAGTTCAGTAATTTTCACAAGCCCCCCACTCCCCCACTGCTCCTCTTCCTCTGACCCTCCTATTCTTCAGCCTTCCCCATATATCCGTGGACACGTATCACTGGATTCTGTGCGAGAGAAAGAGAGAATGTAAATCTTAGCGACCAATGCGTCGGAAGGAAGCACAGGGATTCCGCCATGTCTAATACAAAACGTATAGAGACGTGTATAGGTACTGGTTTACCGGTCTAAAGAAAATTCTCTTTTACTTTAATGCCCTCCATAAATATTCGAAAGTGATACGTGTATGCCGTGGCGATTCCATGTATATAGTACGCTTATATAGCTTTTTCATAAGTTTAGCATTCTCTGCCCCCCAATGGTGCCGCCCCCCCACCCTCCTTCCTTGACCAATGTTTTTCGTTGAAATTCTGAAATTGAGGAAAAGAGGAGGCACGACAAGACAGACTCGGATAAGGATGGGAGGGGGGGGGGGGGACAGGGGTAGCAGGGGGGAAGGAGAAGAAAGATGGATAAAAAAACGTAAACCGTGAACGATTCGGGCGAGCATCGATACGGCCAAGAAGAAATCTCCTTTATATTAATGCCCTCCATAAATATTAGAAAATAAAACGTAGGGAGAGCCTCAGGTCTTGGTAAGGGACAGCGCACTGAACGAGATGAGATGAGACGAGAGGAGACTTTCTATAGATATAGAGTCTGCCTGCTATCCTGTCTTCCCCTTAACTCCCCCATTCCGGTACATACCCCTTGTCAGTATACGGAACGTATAGGGGCGTGGGGGAGGAGAGGTTGGCACCCCTCTGGCATGCACACCCTCGTAAAGGTGGGCATTAAATTTTTTTGAATCGATACCCGCGGCTTAGATTAAAATGTTATGTCAGAATTTCACGACATTCGCGAAAGCGATCTCGTGTATATATACATATGTATAAGGAGGCGTAACAAGCTGCGTGCACCTTTGACGGATACTTTTAGGGGATGAAAAAAAATAAACAGAACGAACGGGATGCATGCTAGGAACAGCTGACGGGCTCTGGTCTGTCAGGTTTGACAGTGCTGACACGGATTGGCCTAGAAACAGCATGGGGTGTCGTTTGTACAGTAGTACCAGAGAGTTGGTGAATGGGTAACTGTTTCCCTTGATAATGGGGCGGGGAGGGGGAGGGGGTGACTTGTTATTATTGCGGAGCTAACGTTCTGCTTAACATTGCTAGCTGTTGCGACGGTGTGGATCGTAGTTTTGGTAGTATGGTACAGAGTGGCAAAGGTGGGCGAGGGTTGGGGGTGGGTTTAGGGGGAGTGTCTATATGTATACCGACGAGGCAATATAAAATTAATAATACTTGATCCCATAACGTCGAAAGTTAATTTCTTTTCGTATTAATACGGAGAGTGCATCCCCTATAATGAGATTGCGTTGCAGGAGGGGTCGGGCATGATATAAGGGGTAGGTTATAAAGCGTCCCCGTAATAACGTATCGACAGTGCAACCTCGTATATAACAGAATCGCTGGTTTATACAGCATCCTTGTTTGGATATGTTTATTTTTGGAATTTTATAGTTGGTTATCATTTCGTTTTTGGTTTGCTACTGTGTTTGGATGAAAGAGACTGGTAGAGGCATATTGCGTGTGTCGAATCAGTATCTCGTAAACGATTAAAAAATTATTTTATATCTTTATAAAGTTGCTGCAATCTGTCAAATTGACTGTATCTCGTGAATGCGCGCACCAAGCGACAAATTCACACGCGTCGAGTGACGACAGAGACGACCAATCGGCATCGAGGAAAAGCGGTGACAGAATTTGGAGATATTTTCGATACGCGACACTCTAGTGATACCATGGATTTTTTTTGTTAAGGAGATTTGTAAGGGTGTTTAGGTAAGGGTTGTGGAAAAAAATGTCTGATTATTGACAAGCATCTATCCATGATTCAGGTATGTAATTGTTATCGAGTGGCGTGTGGGTAAAAAAATTTCTGATAAGATTTAGGGCGCAAGGGTAGGGGGGGTGGAACGGCTTTTTCCAATAATACGGAAATATCGAGCGTCTCGAAGGCGTCGAGTTATTACGCGGAGACGTCGTATCTTGGTTGGCGCGGGGTTTTTTATTAAATTTGAGACAATTGGAAACATGACAGCTTCTTAATAAGCTGGGCACGTGGTAGGGGAATGACAGCCCGAGTAACCGACCCCCTACTGTCCACCCTCTTTTCCGTACCATTCGACTTGCAACGCCCTTCGACAAACATCCCGAGGGATAATTATTTTCAGTGGATCTTTCCTAGCTCTTGAAAACACCCCTTCGGAATTTCAATAGGGGTTGGCGCCTTGGTCGCGCGTAAAATGTCCGTGGGACTGGTTCTCTTGAAATTGTCGAGGAGACAAAAAATATTTAAGGTATGTGTCTAGGGGTTGTTACCGCTGGTCGCAAGGGCCGAAGTCGCAGCCAGCGTTGAACGGTACGGCGGGGGTGTTAATAAAAAGTCCGACTCCCTGGTACAAGGGAAAATGTCGATATTTATTGGCAAACATCGGGTGAATGTAAAATTTAGTTTTCAATCTAAATGCACTCGCATTGGCCAGGGGGATAGGTGGTGCATAGGTCTGTCGTAGGGGGGTTGCGTCTCGGCCGTATAATACAGGGGGTTTGGCGGTGCCGCACGCGTCTTGAATAAAATGTTTATCGTGCATTAAAACGGACCGCCCTATTGGAGCCTCGATCTTAAGACGTCCTCCGATGATACCGGCTGATTTTACGCTCCTGGAGTCAACCACCCCACGTGCACCGGAAGATCCCAACCCCTCCTACCCATACCAACCTCGTATCCTATCCCCGTATACCTCTAAGGAGCCCAGGGGTGCACGAGATTGGATAATTCGGTGGTTCAGTTTTATAAGAAACGTTATTATGTATTAAGAATGATCCGTTTTAGATAAGGTGTCTTACCAACCCCCTCCCTCCTCCTCCCAACCCTATATACCCGTCGTTCTACCCTGTAGCGTCTCACCGCCGCGCACCGTGATTTATGCCCCGGGGATGAGTTTCGAATAAAGGATCCTCCAGCAATGCATAAAAGGCACCTTTAGCCTTTCCACCGTGAAAAAACTCTCACGGCCTCCCCCCCCCACCCCCCACCCTCCTGGAAAATTGACTATCTCTCCTTTGGAAAATCCCTCTCTTCGCCAATCAGAAAACTTTTACAGAGTTTGCCTACCCCTCCGGCGCGTCTTACCGTCATTTTTTAATTTCCAAAGAAAAGTACTCACCATCTCTTCGTACACCAGAGAGCACGAGGGTAGTAGAAGATACGGGGGGTATAAATTAATCCAGTCAATTTTCCAGTATCCATTTGCAAATGATTCCAGGACTCAGGTTCATCCGACGCGTTCGTATGGGTATTCCTGTGTGGTTCTTTCGACGTTTTCTCGAGAAGAATTGAGTCGAGTAAACAGAATGAAAGAAAAAAATGAAAAAAAAAATGGAGAAAAAATCCTCGTTGAACAACACGCAAATATAATTACTTTTTGTTCCACGAATGGCGGTCCGCCGCTCTGGTGGTGGCTGGCACATCTTGAGGTTTGAATTTAATTAAATATTTTCGTGGCTGAATGTCTGCCCGACGCGGCGGCGGCTCTCACTGCGCACCTTTTTTTTTTTTTAATCTCTCTCACTCCACTTCATTTTATCCCTCTCGCTCGCTCTCTCTCTCTCCACGGCTCTTTTTGTACACCCCTTACCGCGCACATAAGGCAATTTACTTTTTTAATTTGTGTAATGAATTAAACGCCTTCCTTACAACACTCTACTATCGCCCCACCCTAACCTCTTGTATTCCATTCCCGGTATCCGGTACCAAGTCCCCACTGTCAGCGCCATCTCCTAGAGTATACCGAGATCGGACAACGATATTTTGCTCCTCGTAGAATTTACAAGTAACCTCCAGCACGGACGCCCTGGCCATTTAGGAGTTTGAATAGCATCCAAAGGACACGACAAGGGTGGTTGGTCGTCGCCGAGGTATCGTGGCTCTGGTGCACAGACCCCCCTCCTGGCCACTCAATTAGATTACACTAATGTTATTAGCGTTGTGGCTAGTAGGGCTGTTTTTACCACCACGTATGTCATCCACGATGAACTGATGTCCAAGTGGAGAGAAACACCCTCTACCAGGAAGACCAACCCCCGAATACGCACTCGCGTCCCCATATGCACCTGGGTTAGTTTGTGTAAAGGATCGTAGGTGGAGACACGCGCAGATGCATTCATGAACATTGCAAAGGGTGAAAGTCGAGTCCAGACGAGAGAGTGGAGTTGGGAGGTCAACTCCTGGTTGCAAATTTACAGGTCGACCTGGGGGGTCACTTTCCTGGACTTTGCTATGGATACTCGCAGCGATGCTCCCTAGGAAACCTGGCGCATTAGCAGATTTAACTACTAGGCTTTATATCTGGCTGGCATTACGTTTATTTTACGGGATACTTTTAGTTCGGCTGTGAGAGAGGGTGCATTAGTATTTATATTAATTTATCCCTCTGACCTCTGAAGTACCCTTTTCCGTGACCCGTTACTGCACTCGCGACTTCCGCCATTCTCTATTATATTTTCTTTCTCTTTTTTTGTGTGTATATATATATATATATACGTGCTTCATCCTCGCTCCAAAGAGAACCACGAGTCGATGGATCGACGTCATCAATGCGATGCCGACTTTGGGCAAAATTTTAATGAGCGGCCGACGCCCGAGACGTCAACCCTCGTTTTCAACTAATAACCGTCGCGACGGGCGTCGCAAGAAAAAACGCGTGAGGTTCTTAAATTTAGCTACTCCTTATACTCTAATGCTTTTACGACACAGTACGGCGATCCCGGCGTCCTGCCCTGTTTCGACGTTTCACGATCTTTTCCCTTTCAGACTGCCATTTCGCGTCCTCTCCTGTTCGCGTATAGTAATGCAACGTTCCTTACGTAGCAATATGTGACACGTGATAAAGTCACTATAGATTGCAATAATAATCGATAAAACACACGAGGGATGCTGCATCGTTGCTCCTTTAAGCCCCGGCGACATAATGCATTTGGCAAGAAAGAGTCTGGCGAAAAATTCACCGCCAGATCTCGGTCGGATAAACATTCGTTTATTCCCACGGGACCGACCCACACATTCCTGTACGTCTCTTGACCCTACACATGTGTCGCCAATTTTATGCAATTTTTTTTTCGCGTCGGCCACCGAGCGGATGTCCTTCATTAAGAGCGCAAAGTTTTCGACCGCGCATTTCCCTTTGATGTTTTCAGTCCGCGTCTCCCTCCCCGTACTAACTTGTGCGAATTAAAGATACGCGTCTTCTTGGTGTTCCCGGTAAGTCTACGTTAATTTCGCAACAATCTTGATCCGTGCTCGCGAAAAGTATTGCGAATCTCTCAGAAATGACGTCACTGCCAATGACCGTTCAGGCACTCTAATCTTTTCCACTATCCGGACTCTCAGTGGGGTTACCTGTCAGACGCCATAGGAATGCGAGAGTTGATATGGTAGCGGTGCTTGAAAAGGGTAGTAAAGGGAATAAGGGTTACGGGATAGAGGAGCCAAGAGGGTTGAGAGAAGCCATGCGCCTTTCCAAGGGGTTGGGAATCCATCTGCTAAGTGCGGATAAAATTACCCCTCGATGCCGGCTCGCAGCCACCACTACCTATACCATTACCTCTATACCACCCCTCGTCCACGAAGCTTGCACGCCAACCACTACCAGCCCCCCCTTGCTCTTCATCCCTTCTGTCGAGTAAATAACTTAGGCATCCACTAGTCACCGTTTATCCCAGCGGTGCCTCAGCCTATAGCCACCTGTCTGTATATATAAACTAGGATCGATGCATCCTGGACAACCCTGGTGCAGGTCAGGCGTTTGACTTGGGAACCTGGCCACTCGCCTTCCACTGGAATAAACCGCGGGGGATGAATAGACCGATATATCGGAGACAGGCGTACGGGCATAGGTTGTGGAGATGGGTGGTAGATAGAAGAAGTAGGGCCGGATATCCGGTGGCGAATCTAATTTCGCGAAACCCTTATCTGCCGAGTGGACGGGATTTCGATGGCAGCGAGATCTGCATTCGAAGCGAATCGGCGATACCTGCTTTACATAGAGGACTTTCTTTGATACTTTCGTTCTACCTTTCTCTCTCGTTTCTACTTGGTGGATTCCATAAGGGTCGGAGAAGTGGGAAGAAGGACGGATAGAGAAGGAGAGGATCCGTTGTCCGCTGGCTGGAAGCTGCGGAGGTATTGAGTTCTGTATCATGGCGGCTATAATACATTTTTTATCTGATTGAGGGGATCTTCTTTATGGGGGGTGTTCTCTATATGTATATATAACCTTATACACTTATGTGCACGTGTATGGAGGATATATACTATACGCGTGCCAGTGAGTACGCACGTATATATATACATATATATGGCCATAGTGTGTTCTCGAACGTGCATCATCCAGCCTCGAGCCACTCTCATTTCACAGTCTCTCTCTCTCTCTCTTCCGTTCTTTATGCTCCTCGTCCTTAGTCTTCCTCTTTGTCTCTCTCGACCACATCCAGCAGGGTACATAGGTACGCGCCTTTAGAGCAGCCTACGTCATTTTGAAAAGAGAGCTCTCAATGTTTATCTGGGTCTCTTAGCCAGCAAGGGATGAATGGTCGGGGGGAGGGTTCTGGGGTTATCCTTGAAAATAAATTGGCGAACAGGAAGACTCGTGCGAATTCGATTACGACCGAATTTTGGCATGTAGGTATTTTTCGTATACGTTGAAACCGTGTAGGCGCGGCGAAGCTGACCAAAGAAATTTGAAAGAGGTAAAACAAGAAGGTAGAGAGGGATGAAGAAGAAATAAAAATATGAAGAGTCCCTAGGACCGTACATACTTATAGTGGCATCTAGACTAGTGGCCTTCGCTAAGGGATGGAACAGCAGGGGATGTTGGAAGGGCAGGAGACCAGTCGAGGATGGTACGGGGGCGGCCGGGGGCAGCTGGGGATTGAAAAGCAATTTCCCCGTCAGGGGCAGTGGGGTGTGGGGTTGGCTTTATATTAATGATCCAGATATATTATCGGACGTGACCGAAATTGCTGTCAAAAAACTCGGATATTGGATCGAAGAAGATTGCGAGATGCCCGCGAACCCTCCGAACTCCCTCTGGGGACCTTTGGTGAGATATCTTATAGGAATGCAATTTTAAGGAAACAATTAATTAATCGATAATCAAATATTACCTTGTCGAAAGTCTTTCGCGGGTCCACAGGTGTTCCTTGTGTATACACGTGATTGCCCATCCATTCCTCAAGGTAGAAACGACTAAAAGAATAATTCTAGACTCGTTTCTTATCGACGACTCCGATTCTAAATGGGGGGAGGGGGCGGGGGGGGGGGGGCGGGTTTGACAATCACGCGAGTTTTTATCGAGCGTTTCCTATGCGGGTTCGTTAAGTAGCTGCTATAACCTATCCAGGCCCGTCCCATTAAATGAGGCCACCCGTTTATGCAGAATTACGATAAGGTCAATCCGGTTTTACACGTGGACAAACTAAGCGCCATTATACAGTCCCATTCTCGTATCATTTCTTTTCTTTTTCCCTCATACACGTATTATTTTCATAATTACTAATCCCGCTCTTTCTGTATCGTTACAGTCGATGTCCTGCCGGTGGCGCTGAGAATCGCCACCAGTCAGCAGCCAAAACGTGAGTATCACCTGTCAAATTAATATTAATTATTTAATAATTATTATACAGTCTACTCGATGTCGTCACGTCGTAACCAGATTCTTTAAGGGTTTTCTCAACCCCTAAGCATCCATGGGCTCTATATTTCTTAGTGGTTACTGTACCCATATACAGACCGTCTAGGTACAAGTCCAAGCGGGGTACTAGTCAAGTCTCAAAGACCAAATTCCGCTGGCCTCTATTTACATAGTTAGGTATACCAAGCGGATAACAGCGACTAGGCGATGAGGAGGGTGGAGGTGCGTGTATGCGCGAGGAGGTTGGGAACACGAGACCTCGAGGTGGGGAAGCGGTGGTAGAGAGGTAAAGGTAGCCAGCCGAGTATAGCGGGGTCCTAACGAAATTTCCATATCTCGGTAATTGTAATGCACATTCATTACGCGCCGACGGGTTGAAATTAACATTCAGCAGGCCTTGCCCCACATTTATATTTATACTTTATAATTTAAACGAGTACAGGTCGCGGCAGTGGGACCCACAGTCAGTGAAACGGGCCCGTTATCATTTGAGAGGTTATGTAATTATCGAGTAGGCTCTCTAAACGAATAACCTTGAATTTTACTTGTATATTATATTACAATAAAATGCGTATCGAGTAACGTACGTAGTTCGTGTCTCTCTCGCGCACAGTGCGTAGACTAGTCTGACAGTCGTAAAGCAGCCGCTGGTAGAATAGCTCCATCTTCGTCGTACGTATACCGGGGGGATACATACATAGATGAGTGTATATAGTAGCCAGCACGATCGTCTTCTCCTCTCTCACTTCGCACACTATACACATACTTGATCAGTACGTTCAACCCTGGAGCTCCTGATTGCGTTGAATACGGCCCACACTATGCCCACGCTGATTGACACTTGTTCCTGTCTGGAAAAGACAGTGATGTACATATAGGTGGTACCCTTATACAGGCTGGGTATACCTTCACACCCTGTACGTAGTTCAATCCTCCGTCAGGGTATAGAATTTTTTGGTTAGCAGGTATACCGGGTGGTAGTACTAAAAAAATAATCAAAGTACAATGCGTCACAAAAGTAATAAGGTTTGAAAAAGAAATTCTAGATACAAGGATCCTTCGAGATTCCTGATCCACAGCATCAGGGCTTTAGCTGCTCTCGATACGGGGTTGCTTCGGGGTGCTCGTTGCCTCGTCGGGAATCGAACACGGCACCACGTCGGAGCGTGAGCCGCCACAGGGTTGGAATCGGCCAGGGATGCGGTGAGGGTTGGCGAGGGTGGCGAAGTCGGTGGTAGGTGCCAGGAGTAGGAGAGAGTGCGGGACTGGCTTGGCGGCGTCGGTGGCTCAAGGGGGTTGGGGGAATGGGTTTAGGTCGAAGGGATGGCGTCGGCAAGGAGACGGGGGGAGGGTGGAAACTGTAAGGGGTAGAAGGGACGAGGGGCTGTACTTAGTTAGCGGACAATGCGGCCCCTAATGAACAGCCAGGGGCGCCCGCCAGACCAGCTACTGGAGCACGCCATCCAGAACTGAGACAGACAGATTACGTTACATTACGTTACATTGCATTGCGTTGCCTCGTGTTACGACGCATTAGTGACGTCGAGTGGCGCACTCGGGGCCTATTCTCTATATGTATAATCTACGCGCTACGCGAGGCTCTAACAGTCGCGTCACTCTAGATATACGGAAATACATTACAGTCGAAGACATTTCTTTTTGTACTTGACGTAGACGTGTTTTTTTTTTCGTTTCACGCAACCCCGCGGGAATGCTCTCTCTTTCGAGAGTATAGAGAGTATACGGGGGGGGGGGGGGGGGGAGTATTTACTGAATGGAAATGATTTCTAGGTTAGAGGGATGACTTTAATATATGCCGGGGGGTGGGGGCGACGACGATAGAAAAAAGTAGCAGACGACAAACCTAGCCTTGAGACTCTCGAAGAGACTCTGGAATTCGTTGTAGCAGTGACTTGGATGTTTTGGAAGAGCGCTGTATTAATTAAACGAAACTGTCTCAGGATTTATTTATCGTATAGTATTTGAATTCACTGGATTTCTGGAATATTGCGGCTCTCGCCCGGTATATACACCCTGTGTCGAACGGTACGATTCTCGGCGCTGCTAACGCATGAGAACCTCTACCTGGTACGGCGGTTGTAATTGGATTCAATTGTCCTGCGTTAAATCAGTGACTGCACTCTCCCGTCAGTTCTACATTCTCTGTCTATCCATCCCGCTCCTCTCCTATGGTATACTTCAACGCGCGACACAGTTGATTCAAATAATTCCTCCTCGTGTCCTTGCGGAAGGGGAACGGGGAATGAGATGCTGCCAGCCAATGATTTCCACGGAGATAATTATTCCTTCCATGTGCCTTTCATCTTACTTGCTCTACCGTGCTATCCTCTTCCTTCGCCATTTTTTTTTAGGCCCCGGAGAACACGAGAGATAAATATGGCGTCTACGCGCCCGTATACAGTTACTCTATATACTCGACACTCACCCTTACGCGCTGCACGTAATGCCTTTTTTACGATAATAAATTCGCTCCGCGCAGCATAACAGTATCCCCGGGCGCGTCTAATGTAATCGTAAAATCATCAAGCTAATGGCACGTTAATGAAGCCCATCGGTCCATGTATTATTGCCGCTCGTGGGATGCTCCAAGGCACAGACTAAACATATCCATAGCTATTATCCATATTGATGATATACGCGCGAGAACACGTTATTGTACAATTTTCATATTTTCTGTATAATCGTATTAAATTATCGCGAAATTCAATCTCAATTAAAACAAACGACCAAGTCATTGGTGATTTGTATTACCATTAGTTAAGATGATCGTCGGGTACACTCTCTGGGTATACCTATAGGGAGGGAACGTTATTTTTGATTAAGCGATCGGTTAGTGGTATTGGCTCCAGTGTGAACGAGGCCTTACGTCACGATGGCATAACCCGTGCCCGGGTCATAACGGGTCCATAAAAAACTTGGGGCTGGCTACGAGCCGGGCCATGTGGCAAATTTCACTTTGTACTTTACAGTATCCTCGTTGACTAAAAAGATAGGTTCGGTAATGCGTTTCGGTTCCATCCCCCGGCGTACAATCTACCGAGTATATAGGTGGGGGGCGTGTGTGCGTGTCTGTCTGGATGAGAGAGAGAGAGTGAGAGAGAGAGCGAGAGAGAGAAAGATATCGGATGAGGGTTAGCAGGGTAGCAAAGAGGAGGATAGCTGGGCAGGCTTCGTAAATACTCACCACTCTGCCGTATTGGTAATATTGTAAGCGGTAATTTTACTAATGGCATTGCCGCGTTCTCTGTTTTCTATCCTGCTAACGTGAAGAACCTGTTATAGTACCGGTATATGACTATACGTAATATATATCTATACCATAGTACGTGTATATGCATGACGGGTGAAAAAAGATGACAAGAACCATGACGGCTTTAGGGCTGGTTCGCGCGAACGCGAAACAAAACCACTGTTAAAGAGTTCATATGCTTGGATAGTCTATAAAGGTGAATTACCAGTATCTTGAGTGAGCTTGTACAGGATATCTGTCTCTATAGGCTAATTAAGGAAAATTGATCTTGTATTATAATTATTTTTTTATTTATTAAATTTGTTCTATTACGTCAATCCTCAATTTTACGGTATTTGCTGCTTTTTGATTTTCCTTTCACCCCCTCTCTCTCTCTCTCATTTTTTCTTAGACTCACAACTCGCTAATTAATTTCCGCCATTAATCGCCGACCAGCGCAATTAACGAGGACGAATTTCGCGGAGATTGCCGACGTCGTGGTGAATTCACGAGTAAACTGCGAGCCACTGCATACCCCTACTTATCCAACCCCTTTTCGTACGAAGTGCGGGAGAGAGAGAGAGAGAGACACAGTAAATATACGAGACCAACCGCGCGAAGAGGAGGACGGAGAGTGACTCGGCCACGGGGGAAGTTTAATGAAAATAGTTCTTACATTTTTACCTGCGGACCAGCGCCTCTTTCTTTTAACGAAGATTCTAATTAAGCCGACCGCGTCTCCGGCGATATCTTCGCCAAGAGAAATAAACCATGTTTTATACTCGAGTATCGGTGTGCCCGTAATACAGGGTTACGGATCTCTTTGCCGTTCTCTTTCTTTATCTCGTATTATCTTGCTTCACTTTTTCTTTGTGTATACACATATACCCTGCCTCACTCCCCACCTTCCACTCTTTCACCCTCATCCGGGACAATAATGCACACTGCACCGCAACGAGGACACTGTAAGCCGGCAAAACTCTCCTTTCTGTCCCCGCACGTTATACCTCCTGTTATCTTTTCCCGACTGCGAGAATTGTCTGTTTATTTACCATTACTTAAAAAAAAAAAAAAAGTGGTCCAACACACGAGGCTGGGTTTACAGTGTCCCGAATTTATGGCTATTTGTACAAGATAGGCGTAACTCAAGAGGTGCCCGCACCCGAAGCCCCCATATACGCTTTCTGGTTCGGTCTCTGGGCCTGACAACGGCACGGCTTCTAATCATTTAAATAAATAGATACTTTCCTCTCATGAGCAGCATCTTCCAGTATCTTGGCGTCGGAGCATTCTATGCACGCAGAATAGGTCGCGTCTCTGTACGCTTTTTCGTATATCATAATAAAACTGTGCATGCCATATGATTTAGGCGGGAACACGTGTCGCGTTACGCGCGTTGTATCACGTATACACGTACGTGTATCTGTGCTCTGAATACTTTGTCCGGGTATGAGAATCCCTGTGAACGGTTTTTCCGGGTATAAAGGGGGACGCGATAACGAGGGTGTGCGTGTGTGCAGACGCGTGCAGAACCCGGACAAGCCACTTGTATTAAATGCAGACCTCGTTAAAAAATTCTCAAAAGCGAAAAAAACACGACAGTCAACCGCAGTGATAATCCCATCCCCCTTACAGGGGATGAATAATTTCTCAGGTCTTTTCCTTATCCCTTAATACTCTGTACCTTCGTTTCTTCTCTTGGTTCGATCTTTTCGCGAGAAAAATTGTCCTTTCTTCCATCCGTTGTAGCTTCTGCGACACGAGAATTTTTGGCGGGAAAATACGAACGCCTACATTTTTTTTATTTTGGTTACGCCGAAGTTTCTTACGCCTAAATGTACCGGGTACTTGAGACTATTTTCTTTTTCTTATGTTTTTTTCTTCTTTTATTTTCTCTCTGTCCCTTCTTCTTGTTATTCGTATATGGTCGGCATACCCGCTCACGCATTCAACGCTTGTGGGCTTGTGACGGGGTATATCACTAAGTAAGTAATGAATTTAATCTCCCCACTTGGGACGTTACGTGTACGCGCATGCGCGCGCGCCTTTACTCGGTCGCGAGTTGCCTGTTAGTTACGTTAAGAGCCGGGGTTATAATGAGCCCCCATTAAAACGCGACTTCTGGAATATGTCTCCGGCAGCTGGCCCCCGTGATGGATTATTTCTTTTTATCTTGGACAACGGTTTATTCGCCGTAACGAGACGAGGCCCACGGTTTATAACCGTCGTCTATCGCTGGTACACGTTGACAAAATTATTTTGGGATTCACTTGGGACACGCTAATAAGTCCTTCGATCATTCCTAACGAATTTGTATAGAGGCATACACTCAATTTGACGACAAATTCTATTTACTTCTCTTTGACAGGTGGATGCCACGTAAATTCGTGCGGAACTTTGAAACGGCGACAATTGTTTGCCATTAATTAAGGCTCGTTTAGAAATTAGCGTCGCAGAGCGACAGATAACGACGTCGCTTTATACGTACCGAAGATACGAAAATTCTCGATAACGCGAGAGTCGTGTCTTCTTGTTACATTTGAGGGGAAAAAAGGTAAATTCTTATGGTTGTATTGGATTAATTATTGATTTTCGAATTTCTTTCGTCGTTATATTAATATCAAAAGGACGATATCGGTGGTCGGAGACTTCGGTGGCACACGTGGCTTTTCCATCCCCTTTTTTCTCGTTTCATCATTATTATTTTTTTTTCGGCTGCTTTTTACGGAATAACGACAATGGACCGAGGGAATCTCCATAATTCTGGCTTACAGAAAATGACAGCTTTTAGCGCTGATGTACAGTTTATACCGGGTGTATTATTTTAAGTGGCGCTGCCTGTATAATTCAAGACTACCCGGGGAGGAGAGGGGAAAGGTCGCCACGTTAATGGCATCGTCGTGTCGCAAGCTGCAAGCTCCAGAGGTTCTCAAATCTCCCTAATTCTTTATACACACGCACAGGGGAACATCCATCCCAACCGTACGTACCCGTACGCTTATCAGTGCGCATGCGCACTGATTAATTCCCATTGGCTTTTGTGTTTGCGCGACGCTTATAAAGTTTCATGGAAACAGCCTGCACTAGCATTTCCGGATCTTTCTTTCGGCATCTGCCGGATTGTCAAAATCCCTTTTTTTAAGTGGCCGTCTCTTTTTCTTTCTCTTCTCCTTCGTCCACCCCATCCTCTGCATTATCGAGAGAGTCAACAGCCCTTACGAAATTCCAGAGTGGTTGAAAATGAAGTCCTCCTCTCGGAGACAGGAATTAGGGTGGTTCGGGCGGTTCCTTGCAGTGAGATTCACGAGATCATAAACCTCCGAGACACCTACGGTATCCCGACGCGCTTTACGAGCGCGCCTTCCAGGAGAGGACCCTGGTGGTCTTGCCTCTTCCTTTTTGCTCCACTTCGTATCCCTTCCGCAGGACGACGAGCGCGAGCAAGAGGGTACCACGAGAAATAAAGAAACAAGATATATATATGTATAAGGACGCCATAGAATGGATATACAGACCACAGCATCCGTGGCTTCTGTGATCTCAGTATACACAGTAGCTGGCAAATTAATACTGGCCTTGGCAAGTTAAACAGAGATAGTTTTGCATACTCCTTCTTTGTTTACTACGCGTGTAATATACGTATATCTATAGTATATAGATATAGTTATATACATGTACCACGTATACGTATCCCTGTATGGTGACGACACACGTTATCCTTAGTAGCACAGGATGTTTTGTCTGCAAGATTTCGCCGTATGCTTACTGGACGGAACACTCTCGTGCGCACATGTGCGACTCTGTTAATTAATCATTATCAGTACGGCCGCCGTAGTTTGGACAAGATAATTTTTGGTGCCGACGATACGCACACGCTGTATATCTGCATACGTAATTTCTCGAGGGGATATATATATACCGTATGAGTGTAGCTGTTTGGATATTTACGAAACTTGATATTTAAGGGGTGTAAGGGTGGGGGGGAGGGGGGAAGAGCCGTGATCTTGCCGTCGCTAGGGGTGGCCAACGGTAAGACTTGAGGACAGATCGAGGGTTTTTAGGGTGACTTGGTAAAGAAGTATGGGTGAACGGTGACTGTCTGAGAAAGGGGGGGAGGGTCATGGGTGCTGCAGAGGATATACCAGTTGGGGGGGAGGGGGTGAGGCGCCGTCCAAGTTGCGCTGCTGATTGCACCACAAAGGGTGCAATTATGCGGCCCTCCAGCAATCACCGCGCATTCTGCCCGCTATTTGACCCCTCTAGCCCGAACTCGCTCGCTCGCACCCTCCCTTCGTGAACCCGCTGCGCGGGGGTAGGTATATATCCACACGGTAGATCCCCCCAGGACCCCGACCCCCTTTCGAACGGGCCACCGCGTCTTTTTATTTAAATGCGGCCCCTCCCTCCCTCCCGAATGCTCGGCACAGTCAATGCAATTTAACCTCGTGTCGTGAAAAAAAAGGTGTTAATGAGCGATTGTCATCCATGGAATCTGAATGAAAATGTTGGGAAAATTGGAACGGAGGCTTTCTTCCTTCTTTCATTGGTTTTTCCCCTCCCTGTTTCTTTCTTCTCGTTTTTTTTTCTTCTCTTACGCAATGTCTCATCGCACTCGTTCGCTTCATGTTTTTTAGGTGGATTTGTTACTCGGGCTAATTCCGAGGTAATTTTTACTGATTAAAAGAAAATCTCGTTTACGTTGGATTTCGAAAATCCAAATTTTACTACAGATTGGATTTACCACTTGAGAAATCGTCGAGCGTACGTGCTGTCGTTCGTTCCCGATCTTTTTTGTTTTTTTTTTCCTAACCCATTTGCCTTTTTTTGCTCCTGACCACATAAGAAACGCGAGTCGAATGGCTCTTTCGTAGAAGCAGAAGACCCACGCGAAGTCAATGGCTCTGAACGTAAAAACTCAATTAACTGGAAAAGCTTGAGTTGACACTTTGTGCTTGCGAGCTTTCGAGGACTTCTCGAACGTAGACCTCCCAGAGCGTCGGTATTAGTCGGCCGAGTTCGGACTGGCTCGGACTAATGGACTGGCGGGAGATAATTAAGTGGGGCCTTATACCTTTAAGACCCCCCGCTTAGTACACGTGCCGGCCATATCGTCTGGCCATTTGTTATTAATATAATTAGTTTATCCGGCTCTGTTAACCCGGCTTAGTGTACCGTATGCATGATCACGTTTATATCTCCTAAGAGTGACTAGGACGCGTCGTATTTATTCATCCAAAGTACTCCTCTAATTATCCTGCATTATTCACTTCGACTTCAAAGTCAAAAAGTACCGTTATACGGTATAATTAACCGGATATGATTAAGAGTCCCCGTATAAGCATATAAAGAGTCCAGAGCCATTACAGCTCGTAGACAACATATTGAATTCCATATGGATCGTGTACGTGCATACGTGTCCATATGGGATTTACAGTGTGGGCAGGATGTCGTCTATGGTAACGTCATTCGGTAGTTCGTTTATTATAGAAAAAGGCCCGTGGCGAAGGTCCCATTTAAAGATAGCGAGACGTAAAGCTTAAAGACAGTTTCCAGATGTCTGCTAGTCGCACTCCGTGTAGAAGTCGAAGGAGAGGCAGGAGAAAAAGATGGAAATGAGGAAAGAGCGGTCCATAGAGAATGCGGAGTCTGTATAGACAGGAAGAGACGCATTAAAAGCGCTAATCCTCGAGTCTTTCTTGTCATTCTTCACTAGGAGGGGTGGGACGCCGGGGTCGGAGGGGTGGTAACGTTCGGAAATAGTGTAAAAAAAGGCCTTAATGACCGGGAGGATTAATTGGGCCAGTAAGATGCTGGAATTTGGGATTTCTGGACCACGAGCACATCCCGCAAGGAATATTTGTTGGGGCGGTGAAAAACAGTCATGGATCCTTTGCACAGTTCGTATATACAGGCTATTCTCGTAAAAGTCACCCCGAGGGACTCGTGTGTATTTTCTCAGATTATCCCGTGGGACCTGAGTCGGGATATCCTGTCGAAAAATTTTGTGCACGCCCCTGTCTGGCCAACACGTGCAAATATTTATTTTTCGATCTGCCGGACCTTGACGCACATCTCGCCACGGGGATTAGGGGTACTTGAAACCGTACACGTACGTAGGACTGTAATCTTGTTTGTACAATTTTCAAAATCCTCCTTCGACCAGTAAAATTTTGGGAACACCCCCCTGAGTCCAGGGAACCCTCGGCACATGTCTGTCCACGGTAACCTTTTTTTTTTTCTTTGAAAATTCAACGATAACGACTAACCTAGGAAAATTTTCATTATTACGTAAATACGTGTATCCTATAATCATAATGGATCGTTTTACTCATGGAATAATTAACTTTAATGAGTCGGACATCACAGTTATGAAAGGTTTGTCGGTAAGCTTCGTGGTAGTTGGTGGTACGGGGTGGAGGGTGTAGTGTGTTTGTCGTGGAAGATAGAGAGAGTGAGAGGGATTCTTGGTGATGGTCCGAAAGGGGGATAAAGCAGGAGGAGAGGATTCCTTGAACGTAACGGTGGATGGACGAAAGGGGTACTGGGTATGGGGATTGGGGGTGGAATACGGAGGGGCATGGTATGGGGTTATTGCCTGTTGGGTGATTTATCTAGTAATACTAGCCGACAGGCCACGAGCCCAGCTCGGCCCGACTCGGCCCGTCCCGGCCACGCCGAGAGCTACCCCTTCGGGGCCAACCACCGGCACCGCTGGAAATTAAAAACTCACTTTATTACACGTCTCATTCTATACCCTCCCGTCCTTCTCGCTCTTACCCTTTTCGCTCTGTTCGCTCTGTTCGCTCTGTTCGCTCTGTTCACCCTGTTCGCCTCTCGTCCAGGACCGACTTAATATGAGTCCGCCGGCCATAGCTGATGGAACGAATATTATTAAAGTTCGCCGGCACGCGAAACCCGTGAAATATCGCTCATCCCCTTTCGCGGCACCCGTTATTACCCCCATTTGCGAGAGACCTCGAGACCACCGTGTGCACCCCGTCAAACCTTTTTCTTTTACCCTTTCCACCTTATTTTCACCTTCGCGTAACCACCCGTGGCCAAGAGTCAAGAACCGAACGGAGTTTCATCCGCCTGGAAGAGAGCAAATTGTGCGTTATACTAAGAAAAAATTCAACCCCTATATAGTATACCCTTACCTTATTTCGAGATCTCTACACCCCCTGTGTCCTATATATTATTTGGAGATTCCTTTAACCACGTATAACGACTAGGATATGATCAGTCAGAAATCTTCGATCTTTTCCAGATCATTTTTGTATTGCTTCTATATATACGGAAGGGACTCGTAGCGAGATTGAACCACCCCTAAACCTTTTCTTCCATCCCTTTTTTCATCTCGTTCAATGACGTATCCCCGTAGTTCGCTCGTTTTATTAATGTCAATAAGGCAATTATTGACGTCGAACGGTGCGGGTAGGCATTTCACTCATATCGCTCAACGGACCGAGTTACTTGCCCACCCCCTTCAGTGATGGCTACGAACGACCTTTGATCCCACGAGGTGGTATTCGATTTTCAAATTCGAAAAAAAGAAAAACTCATCCGACTCCAGTCCAGCCATTCACTGTTTTCCATAGAAGAAATCGAGAAAGCACTTCCGGATTACTTTAGGGGATGATCTCTATCCAGATGAATCTTTGTGCCACGCTCTTCTGGTGTATACGGATTCGGGGTGGTTTTCTCTCCTTTTATTTTGTATGGGGAATTAATCTGGAAAAGAATTAGTCGATTGAGAATGACGCGAGAGACTCGCAGCCCTTGGTAGTCGGGTCTGAAAGGGGTTGGGGACAATAATAATAGGAAAGAGGGCTTTCTCGAGTCTTCACTAAGCAATATCCATCCACCCCACATGCCTGCTTGACTGCCTGCCTGCCTGTCTGCCTATACCTCTTCATATAATCGGTGTGTGCGGACGATTCTCAGAAATTTATTTATTACCGCTACGAACGCACTATTATTGCATTTTTCAAAATTATTACCCGATCACGACTACCTATCCTTTGATCGATCCCACCACTACCATGCCTGGACGGATTAACGAGATCGTTTGGACGGGAGATTTTTCTATGGATCAGTTTCAAAAACTTTTACAGTGCACCCCTTTACCGTATCAAGCCATATACGTGTATACTTTAGGGGTTATACGTATAATATATTGTATATATACCCCTGAGATGAATGGATAGCTTATAGTACGGAAATCGTGGTATTACTTAAGAATGAAACGGAGAGACGTATGGGTGATATTTTTTTTTCAAGGTCCAACTGAAAAAGGGGGACACGTGACACTTGGCAATGGTATTAAGACGAAGGGGAGGATTCGAAAGAGAAAAAAGTCGGAGTGTGCGTAGTATGAAAAATCCAAAGTGAGTAGGAGGGAGAGAGAGAGAGAGAGAAAAAAGAGAGCACAGAGAAAACTGGCTATTCAAAAGAACTTTAATGTCCTCGAAAGTGGAACTTCGGATACGAGTTGCAACTGGAAAGAGACATCGGCGTGGGGGTTGGTAGGGCCGGACGAGGGTGGTGAACACGAGCATAAGGGGGGTGAGGGGGAACGGCAGACGGGCTATACTGGAAGCATTGTGAGAGACTAGGCAATGGGGTGGGTGAAGAGGGAGAGCAGGGTTGAGCGGTGTCGGGGGGCAGGGGGTGGTTGGTAAAAGATTCAGCGAGTGAATAAATCAAGGGCCGTCGCGGCGGCCTACGCGCTCTGCTTTTAGTTTAAGTATCCGGAGTGGCCGGGCTCTACTATATATTTTATCTCGAATAACGCGATAGGAAAAAATGGCCATCGTCGCATGCATGTATGCATTACGCGCCTCTTGGAAAAAAGAACTCGCCAAATTCGCGTTTTCTTTCTTTCGTTCTTGTCGCTTTATTATTTTTTACTTTTCTCTTGTTCGCTTTCTCTTTTCTTTTCCCCGGGGATACTCTTGTGCTTTTTCTTCTTGCGATACTTGGAATCTTGTGTATATTTTACCTACTGTGCACATTGCTGCCTGATCACCCGGAGAGAACGTACGAGAAAGAGAGAGAAAGAGAGAGTAAAAACGTGGTATTATCAGGGCAAGTGCTGCCAACCTTGAGTGCAGGGTACATAACGACGCTAAATCCCTGAAAGAGTGATAAAAGTGGAAATACTAGATATACCGTTGGATCTTTGAAAGAATAACCCTCTTGAAAGGGGTTGTGTAAAAGTCAAAAGGACCGATTACAAGGGATGGAAGGATACAAGGGTCAGTGTATACCGCACCGACCTTATATAGATTGTAAGGTGGGAGGGTGAAACTTGTACAGTGCGGACGTATAAGAGATCACTGACGTGGGGGAAGGTTTTCAGGAGTTGCAGAGGGATGGTAAAAGGTAGAGAGGGGGGTTGCCCAGCTCATCTTGTAATGGACTCAGGAGACAGCCGAGTCGGCTAATGGAGCTCCTGCTCTTTCAGAAAAGCTCTTAGTATCTATGCCACGCAAGTATCGATGCCATTGGGCCGCGACCTTCCAAAATCTATTACGCACTCGTATACGTAAGCTTTCTCTCTCTCTCTCTCCCCCCCTCTCACCACCCTCTCTTCTTTTTTTTTTAATTGACTCATTAGCAACGTTCAGCATGCCCAGGGAACCATGAGCACGTCATTATTTTTTCAAAGAAATGAAATATCACCTTCAATACGTCTTAAAGGTTCCTGATACTAAAGTAATACGTCGTAGAAGGTTGGCTGGCTGACTGACATGGCCGCTCTCTCTAGGGTCTAGATTATATATATATATATATCTACATGTTTCTATATGTAACTATACAGTATCTTTGACCAGTGGTACTGTAAAGATGCTGGGCATAGATGGGTTTGGTCTTCTAGCATAGCCCATCCCCTACTCTTATTCCATCTTCTTCTTATCCATGGAACCTCTTCTCAGCCTCTCTCGTACGGTCCAGCTTCCAGGTCCACTCTTGAGAGTAACGTATCCTCTCTCCTTCGACTCACCCTCTCTCCCTCGTACTCACGTCTGATGTCCGATACATCAGCCCCATGCATAATAAATTCCCGACTTCGTGGCGTTTTCTCCGAGTCCGTGTGAGTCTCGTGTGTGTGCTACGCCATACACTGTAAACTATATCTATAGGCAGACCTACGTAGCCATAAGTAAGGACGTGCCACCGTCAAGGAACTCCCTATCCACCCTACCGAGCAAGAGTCCCGAAACGAAACGAAGGTCCACCTTCGGGTACCCTCGGGCACCCGTAGACGTCCCCACTTGCGTGATGGAGAACCTTCGGGATATCAATATCGGGAATTGTCCAAGAGAGCAACTTTACCATCAAATTTTCGTAAATACTCCACCCAATATCTAAGATCTATATGGGAGTTTTCTTTTCTCTAGGATTTTTCATTTCCTTTACTGGTCACCCTGTGTGTTGCGGGAACTCGTGGGGTTGCTGTTAAGGGTACGTAGGAACGAAGGCCAATCAGTGTATATGTCTTGATTAGAATTATGGGTACTGGGATATTTTTTTTGTTTTTAAGTTTCTTAGCGGTATCACTAATGCTATCAGGAAGCGGAAGTTCTCATTGCGTTGCAGAGTGGTCGATTTTAATGCTCGTAATGATAGAGCTCGACTTTTCATTCAAGACACTCTAGTTCCAGGAGAGTGCTATAAGTAGAGGACAAAGCAGACAGCGTACAGAAAACCTCCATTAAAGTCCCTAGAAGTGATTAGTACTCGGTCTCTCTATCGTACCCATGGACCTCCCTTGTTCTCTTTCGCCATTTCCACTCTTTCTCTCAGGCTTTCTCTACAAGCTTCCCATCCTCCTTGCCTTCCATTTCGGAGTGTCAAGACCTACCCCTTTACTACTTACCTACCCTCCACCTGTACCATGAGAAACCATCTTCTTGGAAATGCTTTCGCATTCGAAAAGCTTAGAGTTTTCGTGGGAAAGTAGAGCAGGAATATTTTTTGCAAATTTGCCAAAAAATCGTGTGAAGTAGAATTTTGATTTTTTTTTTAAATTTACCTATGGATCTTCAGATAGGCACTTTGTGTTGATATAATTGGTAGATGAGATTGGAGGATGATAAGGAGGGTACGTTTCGGGTAATGAGTGATTCATGCTTTGTGAAATAACGACTAGGGGTTGTTTCGTGGATTCTTTCTATTAGGTATGAGTAGTTTTAATTAAAGGTGCGCACAGAAAGGGAGCGCGTAAAGGTGGTTGGTGATTTTCGAACATGGAAAGGCATTTTAGGGAATGACGGGCGTCACACGGGGCTCTGCTCTCGATTTAATCAGTAGCTCATCATAAATCACCTAGTAATTAAAAGGGGCCTTCGCGAGCCCGTTGTAAACACGGCCTAATCCATTTTGCAGCCCTTTCGTAGAGAGAGGAGAGGCGAAAAAAAAAAGGTCATAGCCTTTCTAATTTAATCTGGCGAATGATTCCGTGATTCTCGAACCGGCAACCCTTTCATTACTTAGTTCCCACCCAACCCCTGAATCCCGGTCCGGTCACCCGCTGCCACCCCCTTAGAAGCGTTATACAACACTAAATCAGCGGCCAGTGTAATTTTTGTAATGGGAGGTGTGGCCTTCGCGAGGGGTGCTCTCGACGGATGGGAGAAACTCCGTCACAGTGGGGATGCTACCCCTACATTCAACAGAGTGGAGGACACTATGGAATGTAGGGGTAGCTCTCACGATTCCACCGACTCAGGGGAGGGCACCACGTTGCGCAATTTCCAAACAGTCATGACACTCAAAATTTTACTAAACAACCCCTAAAATTTACACGCTATCTCTACTATATCACTGTATACAAAACTCACCACCCTGTATATCCAATTCAATTTTTTTTCATTAACTCAGTTAACTCTCAATCACGCAATACAGTGATTGAACCGTTCGCTAAAACGTGTTAAAAAAAAATTTATTTACATGTCCAACCATCTTGTCGCATCCCCAAAATTCATCAGCAAGCATTTGTCAGATAAATGCACCACTATTCGTAGGGCTAAATCGTGCGGCTGGAGGGGTGACGTTAGCTTGGAGCAGAGTAGGGGAAGCGTTCAGAGTAGAAGGGATGGAATGGTCTCGACGGGGATGACTGGTAGCCTAGGTGGGGAGATCTAGGGGAAATATTCTGGTGGGGTTTTATCACTGTTGGTAGCGTGCCGCGAGCACACGCGACAGTGTACAAGCAGCTGCCGAAGCGGCAGCTTCACGACTCCTCAACGCGTTCCGTATTTACGTTTTTTCATCTTCACGCGTTAAACGCATGCGGCACGCGAAGTATCCGTGATAGAATATTTTCGTTGCACTTGCAATGCAATTAATCAAATGGTGCAGTACAAAATAATTGGCCACAATACGGCACAGTGTTGTTTACATCGCAATCTCACTCCAGTTAACGTGTGCCTCTCGTACGTGTGTATCGAAAACGAAAACCGGTTGAAATTTTGAGAAAAAAAAAATTCCTACACGCATTCCCCACGTGGTAACGCAGAATCAGATTAACGAAGAAGCTGACGAACTCATATTCAAAATTGCTCCAAACGCGAAGACACCACATGCTTCGCACTTATTGCCAGGTAATTAAATAGCTCTAATCTGATTACATATTTACTGATCATCATGATTGATTTAACGCTCTAAAGCAAAGTGCGTTAATGTATCATCCGATACGCAGCAATTCGATGAGAATCGCCTTGATTCTCAGCAATAAAAAATACACTGCAATATTTCACGCCAGAACAGGTAATATCAATAAAACAAGAATTAACTTAATTAATTCCAAGAAAACCATCAAAACAATAAATTGAGTACAGCTGAAATAATACCTTCGTATTAAAAAATTTGATGAATTCAGTAATTCTACTATAGTGATTGAAGATGAAAAACAAGGTACGACAAGAAACCGTCGAAAGGCGTTCTTCGTGCAGTGTAATACGAGCTTTAGCTTATACATAAGGATTGGAGTTGAAGGAGGAGTTTGAGTCAGAGACAGAGTCAGGGGATGAGAAAGAGAAGTCGTGGTTGTTTCTAGCAGCGGGCCCGCTCGGTTGTTGAATCGCACAACCCCTTGATATAATGAAGCCAGCCCATCCGGCAGTCTCGAACCCCCCCACCCTCCCCTCCCATGGCAATGGATGTGAATGTATCCGTCCGTTTGGATTTCGATAATTGGCACTAGTTTCAGAGCCGCGGGGCTCGTTAGCCGCGCGGCTAAAGAGAATGGCTTAATTATTTCGTTTGAAGTTTGAGAAGGGTTAAGATATAGATGCCTCTGGCTTACGTAGTGGTTTTTCTATTTCTCTCTCTCTCGCACTCTCGATATCTCTTATTCTCACTATCTCGTTCTACCATTCACTCCCTCTCATTCGTTATGGTAGCTCTTTTTCTCTCTCCCTCTCTTTCTCTCTCATTGCGTACGTACGTATATGCCTGTGCGTTTATTCGGTGTATGGGTACGCCACTGTGCACACAAATAAATTGAGAACAGAGCAAACGTTTATTTTGCGCGACAAATTGGTACGGCTAATTAGCTCCGGCTAAAAGCGGAAATATGACGTAGCTTTTGAGAGTCGCGGTTCCCGCACGGTACGTCTGTGTCACGGCGTGAGAAAGATGATGGTACAGACTCGAGAAATTTTTAGTATCATCTAGTGATATTTTGTCATGTGGTAAAAAACTTTTCTTCAGTTTCTTACTTTCTTTGCGCTACCGCGTGTGGTATTTGTCATGGTTGTTTACTGTTGTTTTGTAATTGAATCGATGCCACGGTTTGTAATGTATATATATGTATATATTTCTTGCCGTCGTTCTCTGCCATAGATCGTGGGATGTCGTTTTGCAACATTACAGCATGGGGGCAATAAAACTCCATTTCGATATAGGAAAATGGGGGAGTATAATCTTCTTAAGTTAAAGCGCACCCTTAATATCTTACGACTGACCAGTCAGAGACCCTGGGTCAACTGAGTTCAGTTTCCTTGCGAGTCGAAGGGTGGTTTCTGTCGAAGTGTTGCTTTCACGGGAATTGAAACAACCCCACTGCGAGTTTCCGCGATATCCCGCCAGGTGGCAGTACGCTGTCCGCAGACCTTAACGGGGGCAACAATGGTCTTAAGACCTTATGGCAAGAATATAATAGATTTCGGTGGTTGTTCGCCATTGTAACGTGTCACGGTCGAATTTTTTGGGGTGAAAGTACCGAAGTAAAGGGTAGGGGTGGTACGTGAGTAAAATTGATAAAAAATTTTCGAGGTAGTGTATAACGAGAAAAAATGAAAGGGGGCGCTTGGTTGAATCGTATATAAAAGGATATGGTACAGTGGTAATGGATCGGGGGTGTAAAGGGGGAGGGGGTTGCTTCGTTGAAGATCTCAATAATGAACAATTAACAATACTTCCGTTTGGTCGGGCAGAATGGGCTTTATTTCTCCCTTGAAAGTTTCTGGACGATCGGTTGGCACTCTTGAACATTGTCGATCGGCTGGGATTTCTCTTTCTCTATATCATCCCCATCCCCTCAGACAGCCTCGAAGAATTTTCTTTCAACCCTCCCCCTCCCCCCCTTTTTTTCCAACTCGTTCGTCTTTTCGTTGGGTGATGCCCATTGGCTGGTAGGATATCTTTCGATTATCAAGACTATCCTTGCCTACCGCCTTAGCCCGGCTGGCCCCCATTGTCTTCGAAGCTCTTTCAATTAATGTTTTGATTGATTTTACCCTCCCGCACTCCTCTCACCCTTATATCCAACTACACTCAAACCCACCTTCTATCTTTTGATACTTCCAAGCTTAGTTCTTCTTCTTCTTCTTCTTCTTGACTCTTTGGCTACCGGTATCCGGAATCAAAGGTATCCAAGTCTTCACTCCTTTCCTCATTTCCTCCCATTTACTCTTGCGTTGTTTTGCTATTTTTTTTTTTCGAACGCCAGGACTGGCTCTTATCTTAATTCTCTTATCAGATATCAGGATCCCGAATCTTATCCAGAGACTAATAGAATTATTTTTAGTTGATTTTTTTTCAGTTCTAGCTGTTCCATCAATTTAATTTTTTGTATTGCTTCCTAATCATTGACAATAGTATCTAAATCTCTCTCTCGTGCTTTATCCAAAAAAATTCTCGTTTACCCACTCATCCCCAAAATCGTAGCCCGGTTACGGATTGGGGCTGAAGTGGAAAACCAGTAGCTGGCAAACGTGAAAAGGTAGTGGTGCAGGCGGTGGCTGTTTTATTGCGAGATTTGCGGCGTGCCCTCTCCGTGTAACAAGACTTACCGAGATCTTAATAGAATCTGAGACCACCCCAGCAGCTCCAACCCCAAGGAGCCAAATCCCCCTCCCTTCAGACAGCAGTCCGTGGCCTTCATCCCTCCGGTACAGTCTGACCGCTGCATCCCTCCTCTCGCACTTTACCGCCGGCCACTTCGTTCTCCCTGCTTATTCTAAGCGCATAAGAATAATTTATGAGCACTGCTGCTCCTACATCAGAATATCACGTGTATTTCGATTTTTCCAGATCTGTATTCTGGACCAATGGCCACCCTCCTAGTAACATGTTTTTTCTTTACTTCTCGCAACCCACCACAGTCCGGAATAATAATTCCTAAGTAGTCGTACACTGATACCAGATTTCGAGTTTAACAATATTTTTTTCTTTAATATCAATACTACTACCTTCTTTCTTTTGAGTAAAATTTGAGCACCTCTGCCTTTGAGCTACGTATCACTATAAGACGTCAGGTTTAATTTACGACTCCCGATGTATTTTCCAATTTTCAATGACCACCCGGTATCCGATGATGGTATTGCGCACGCGTCCTCCCCCCCAGACATATATCCTCCATGACTAGGGCGAGCATCCCTCTCGCGCCACTCAGCCGTTGGCAGAACCAATTTTATATTTTATTCCCGTATTTAGATTTACCATTTCAGATATTGTAAGAACAAAAATAAGTTTAAATTGAATTCCCCCTCCCCGTTCGTCCTTGGCAACACATCCCCCTTGGGCAGCCCCTCGTCCATCCTCCCTCACTCGACTAGAAACTCGACTCTCATCCTGCTTCCTTTTTCAGAATCGCGCACCGGCTCTATATCTCACCCTCTTCCCTCTACCCTCCTCCCTCTCTCCCCTCATCACCTCCTCTGGCCGTGACTACTCCAGGCGTGGGAAGCGTTGGATCGCGAGGGTGTAATCCTTCTCGCCGGACATACGGCTCTCTCGCTCTCATTCCTTCGAGCCACCAAGTCTCCTGACTTCCTCCTCGCGCAACCCCCCGACTGAGCTAATTTTTAACTGGCGCTTCGGAGTTTGGTTCGCCTATCGTTAATTGGATCCCAGATGAAGGAGCACCCCTCCCCCCTCCCACCCCTCTTCACCCCGCGCCACGAACTAAGAGGGCTGTGCTAGGCATTGGGGGCTATTACTCGTTCTAGTGCGACGCTGTTACCACCCCCTAGAAGCACTAGTGCCGGTAACAGTAGTAGCGGTAATAGTAGTATCATGCCATGATACTAGTAGTAGTTACTCGTATCGCAATGGAGAAAATAAAAATTTCCAATGCTAAGGGAAGATTTCCACCCTCATTGGCTGCTACTTGGCAGAGATTTTAATTCGTAAAAAAAAAAAGAAATCATCTCTTGTTTCCTCGTGAATTATTCATTTTGGCGTCAACGATTTTTTTTCCACTTTCTTTTTGCACTTTCTTTTTGCACGTATTATCCCTTCCTGCCGAGATTTCGAATTATCGTTATCGCTTACGTCCAAGCATATTTTCATTTTTTTTTTCTCGCCAACATTTTCTCGAGTATAGTATACGGCGCGATCCGATCTCCCCCTGGTATTCGCGAAGAGGATCTTCAAGCCGAGAGTGTCGTTGGCTATCCATGTGTGGATGGACCTTTAGGCGGAAAGACGTATAAATTTGAGCTCGTATAACGAGCCCACTCGGGGACAAGAGACGAGCGAAGATTCGGAGCACCAAATTTTAATTTCACCACTAACAAGGGTAGGCGGGTAGAGAACGGTACGGAGGAGGGTGCTCCTTAGCCCTTCAGGACCACGGGATTTCATCCTTCAGGATCATTATATCGCCAATTAGAAGATAGCGAGCTTGCCGACGCCTAACAAGCTTCGCTAGGCTCTTCTCTTCTCGTCCTTCCTGGGGGACAGACATCCACTCCTGCAGGAATCTCTGTACATATATATATATATATATACACACACCTCTGTACCCATGACACACCTTTACGATTGTACAGCTGACCGATTAAGATGCCTGTAGAAACTTCTGACTTTTCTGAACATTTCTTATTTTATTATCCAATCAATATTTTTATTAAAAAACTCTTAGAAGCTTCGTGACTCAGCCTATGGTTATCTCGTACCTATTGCAATTCATTAATTAGGGTAGTGGGAGGGATATCGTGGGAGAGGGTGAATCGGGAAGATGCGAAGAGAGAATCTGTCCGCAGGAGAGAGCGGGGTAATACGAGAGAGAGAGAGAGAGAGAGAGAGAGAGGTTCTCGTATAGCCGTAACATGGTAGTAACGGGGCTGGTCTCAATTAGTTGAACTTACATCGCTGGGGGTCCAATTAGACGCAGGCTAGAAGCTACACCCTGTTTGCTCAAGTCTACCCGTTCCTGGGCTGCTGGTTGCTGGGGCTGCTGCTGCTCCGGTGCCGTTCCCGGTAGCGTTCCCACTGCCCCGTCGGTTCTGCCAGAGACCCCGTAGCCATCGACGTCGACGCCAACGTCGACGCCGTTAGAGGTGTCTTTTTCCTCCGCTAATGACTAATTAGCAGCCTCTCTACTTCATAGTATAATGACACGGTCCTCGAGTGGGTGGGTTGGGCGGTTGTCGGCCAGGGCTGGTTAGACGGGTAGGATCATTATTAAACCCCCAAATTGCACCCTTTGCTCGGGGTAGCTCGATGTCTGTGAAATACACCAGTCGCTAAGGAAAGTTTTAGGTATGACTGTTTAAAATATTAGAAAGTCTTTCCGTTTGCTTTGTCGCGCAAAATTGCGCCGCGACGGGGATCCGTGCAAGGGCGGTGAAGCGTAAACTATATTGGACGTTTATAGTCCGTATGGATTTCTTGGGCCGTGAATAGGCACAAGAAGGAGAAGAGAGAAATTTCATAAAATTGCAAAGTGCACGGGGAGCGCTATTTGAATGGAGTCGGGTCAGCCGTGGGATCTCGTCATAATATTATATCGGGGCCATTTTCTTATATACGATACATCGTACAACGGCGCGCTACCATACCAACAAGCAGTACCAAGTAGCAATAGCAATAGGGGATGGTAGTAGCGGCACCCTTGCATGAGCTACTCTACCCCGGTATATGCTGCTGCTGCTGCCTCCCTTTCTACCTGTCCCTCTCTGGGTCGGCCATCTTTCTTTTACATTTATTTATTTCCTAAATGTCCGTCCCTGCTGGCTATTTTATATTTGACATTTTTATTAAACTCCCCACCCCCCTCCCCCGCCCCCTCTTCCCACCCCTCTCTATACTTAGCCTTACTTTCTGGCCGCTGTCGGCGGTGGTTCAGGGTTCAGAGTTCAGGGCGAGTTTGCCCGGGTGGTCATGGGGGATGGCCTGTAGGGGATGGACGGGCGTCCCCATATTGCTGTTAGGGCACTTTCATAATCTCAAACGGCGTCTCTTATTGACCAAATAAAAAATTGTATCCGTCGCGGATTCGTCGATCAAATATTGCCGTATCTCTGTTCCGCGTTATTTATCGTTTTATCCTTATACGTGACATCGACACGTGCGACGCCCGGCGTCGTCTCAACCACTATCCGTGCTCGCCGCCTTTTCCCTTTATTAACCTGCTCCACTAGTTTTTAGTATCTCTTGCTCTCGTTAGCTTCACAGGATACCGTTTACCATTTAGCGATATGTCTGTTTAGTGCGTAATCATATCACTGTCACATATGGGGTACCTCGGACGCATACGCGTACGGACGCTATATCTATACTAGTCTACCGTAGAGTGCCTAGGCTCGTGTGAAAAGAGTAGTCGCGTTATCGCCTCTTGTTATCAGAAGATTAATTCGGATCGCTTTGATTTAGAATGAGCACGCACTAATTGCATATTAGCCTTATCAGGTAGCGTTATCGAGATTCCCTCTTTCCCCGATTTCGAACACTGTATACTCTCCGTCATTCAATGCCGTTCGCTTTTACTTCGTCGACGAATCATAGCCACGACTCTTACGCGCAATTCACCTGTAAGATGTAAAGTCGAATTAATATACCTTTATAGCATATTTCGTTACGTAATCTCGACTTTTTCATCCCGCTCCGCATCTTTGACGGACAATCTCTTTAGATGGTAATTTAACAGCGGCAGCAGCCTCCTTCTTTCATTTCCTTTCCAATTAACGAGGCATCCCTCCCGTTCGCGAATATACCTCAACGAATTGCAAGGGTTGGCATTTTTTTTTCTCTTTGTCTTCTCGAAACATCCCCGCGGATTATTAGCGCCACTCGCACGTAGTCGTGTACCCCTCTCGCTAGTTTTCATCCCTATGTCTATATAGGTACGTGTTATGTGTGTACAGGAGGAGGAGGAGGATGAAGGGGAGGGGATCTCGATGAGGTGGGAGGTGGCGGAGGAGACCCAGGGAGGACTACTAGGGATGTACTAGGCTGGTCGTGAGGGTGGTTAGAGGTAGGGGACGAAGAAGGGGGCTCGAGGAGGGAGGAAGGAGGGGCGTTTATAACTCGCGCGGGTCTCCCAGCTCTGAGAAGGCCAATTAGCAGCATAAAGCTGGCTCGGCCCGGGGGCTGGGGGATGTTTGTATGTAATAATGGATTGTTACTCAAAGTATCCGGCTAATTAATTAAGCCCCCGTGCCCTCTGCGTCCCTTATCCCAAACCCTACCTCTTCACCCACTACTAGAGCCGCCTCTGCATCGCGTCCGCGTTGTTACCGTCACCCTTACAGTCGCGCACGCCGTGCTGGCAAGAATTTTGCCCTACGCTTTCTTTCTCTTTTCATTTTTCGCTCGCCAGTGCCTCACTCTTTTGTTCTCTATCCCGATTTCCGGCGGGAGGGAGTGGTGGTGGGTTAACACCCCTTAACGCGCAAGTCCGAGTTAACTCGGGCAAGGGGCCATTTTGTTGCAAAAAAAATCGTGCGCTGGGGGGTCAAAGTGATTTTCCATAGTCGGGAAAAAATACCTATAAAAAAAAAAGAGGTGAAATGCCAGAACTCGTGGAAACTAGGGGAAAATGTTACCCGGCCCTTGCCAATATTCGTACTGCGTGAAAATAATGGGGTGGGGGGGGGCTTAAGGGGGGATCGCTTAAAAATATTTTGTCTCGCGCGGAAGGGCGCCAGCCGTGAAAGGCGCCGTGCCTGCGCCGATGGACGACGCTCCAATTAGCGACGCTAATTATTGTGCGACGCCGGCAATTCCCGACGAGCAGACGCCCTGCTGTGTGTGATATACCGTACGTTGTCCTATATTGTGCTGTGTTTGGAAGTTTTATAGTCTGTGTCAGAGATAAGGCATGTGTGCTGTAAAAATTATGTATCTGATACTTCACACGTGATCTTCCTCGGTCCTCTTTTCCTTTGATGTACCAATCATTAAAAAGATTTTTGTTTTATATTTATTTTCCTTCAATCGAACCCACTTGCGGTTCTATTTCATAGTACTTCGATAGTATTTACCCCCCGAGTTTTACGTTCAAGGGGGTGGTTAAAATGACTTTTGAAATTCATTAAGATCTTTTATGTACAGTCGATTGTACTTGCGTTCCGCATATCGATTTTACCATTGCTTCAGGTATACGTAAGTGAGCAAGTTTTTATGCTATTGACGTTGTTGTGCATACTATCGCTGAGAAGTCTGAATACACCTAGTACGTAAAACAACGTAATATGTGTATTCAGACTTTTGAGTGGCGTTGTACATACTATTATAATCCAGTATTATCGTTAATTCTTGTATAAGAATTTTTGTAGCGTTATCGATGTCATTTGTATGCATTTAGTTCGTAACCGATTTACGAGGAAAGTTCTAGGTCGTCAGAGTGACGCCGAGTCGTCGCGACTCGTTGAAATTCTTCCCTCCTTTAATTTCATTGTCTCTTTTTCCTGTTTTATACGTAAATCGACTAGTTTTACATATTCTCGATGCATTCCTGTTTCAGACGGTGGTATAGCTCAGATCACAATGACGATGGATGTGAGCAAATCAGAGACTAGTAACAATGGCCCAAGTCAGCAAGAGTGCGCGGGTTGCGGGAAGACGATCACCGAACGGTCAGTTTTACACAGAATATATATTTTCGTTGAATAAGGGAAAAAAGAAAACGAATTCTTTCAAAGTACCATATGATTTACACAGTGTCGATATCTATGCATTAGGTATCTACTGAAAGCGCTGGATCTCTACTGGCACGAAGATTGCCTAAAGTGCGGCTGCTGCGACTGTCGATTAGGCGAAGTCGGATCAACCCTCTACACGAAAGCCAATCTAATCCTGTGCAAAAGGGATTATTTGAGGCTTTTTGGCAGTACAGGACTTTGCGCAGCATGTCGCAAAATCATTCCAGCCTTCGAGATGGTCATGAGAGCAAGGGCGAACGTCTACCATTTGGAATGTTTTGCGTGTCAGCAGTGCAACCATCGGTGAGTTCGAGAGATATGATAAAGAAGAAAAATAAGGGTGAAAAAGGGGTAGCCAGGGATACCAACACCCTTATCGGATTGTCTGTCGTTTGGCATCGTTTAATTTTTTATAGCTAAGACATATACCCGGGTACAATAAAAATATGGTCGTGTGGGGGTTGTTTCGGTAAGACTGTGTGGGAAGGGGTGATTCTGGGATCTCAATTGAAAAATCTGCCTTGCGTCGGCAATCTCCGTGAAAAATACCACCCCTAGTAGCGACCACTGTACATATACGTACAGATCACGCTGGTTGTGAGTGGCACGGTCTGTGAGTGTGGGGTTGTAGGGGGTGTGTAAGGTGTAGGTATTCTCGGGACCCGAACAACCCTACGACAGGGATAGCCTCTATATCACATATTCTCATACGTGGCGGGACCAGACAGGGCCGGAAGTCGTGTACGTATAGGAAGACCCGGTCGCGAGACACAGTCCACTCTAGGGGTTGCTTTACAGGCCAGTTGGGAAATCACCCCTGCTTCGCGTCCTTCCCTCTCGACGAAAAGGCTCACTTGCACTCTCCCTTGTCTTATACACTGTGTCTCCCTCTCTCTCTCTCGCTCTCGAATTCAGATATAGCAGATCCTTACCACCCTTGCGTCTCCTCGCGTCTCGCCCACCCTCGCGCCAACGGCCAGTTATATAATTATCCAGATACTGCTGACATTTTTGTATCAAATTGCCCGCTCCGAGCGAGATTGCCTCGCCACGGGGTGGCTAAAGGTTACGCTCACCCTCTACTGCTACCCTACGACGATCAGCCCATCTAGGAACATGAAAGCTTTCGAATTGGACTGAAATTGCGCTATCCCATGTTAGGTATAACTCGTTACTCATGGTTGCCGATAATGCTTTGTGTCATTGATTACATTGGATTCTGGTAATTAATTTTGGAAAATCGATCTGTCCCCTGCTTTTTGAATATTAACAAATTTTTCGCAAGGGCTACTTCACGCAGGGTTACGCAATCGTTGAGAGGGTCACGAGGACGCGTCAGAAAAATGTGGAAAATGTGGAAAACTGTACAGGCCGCTAAAGCACAACAATGGAAGCTTATTGGCCCCGCGCACGAGCCACGTATAGATACGATTCAGGATGTAGAAGGAGAATATACGGCTGTGAAGGATCATGGGTAGAGACGGTTGCCAGTCTGTACGGAGTAGGCCGGATGAGGAAGAGGGATAGAAGCGAATGGGCGAGAGCGACGCGGAGAGGGTGGTTTCGACTGCCAGGAGCGCTATGACGCCGAAAGGAAAAGAGAGCTTGTAGTTTCAAGCCAATAGTAATAGCTCGTCCAGGCGTGCAACAAACGTTGTACAGCTTCTCAAACAATACGAACAAAAGAGCATCAATTTTACGTTTTTATCGTCTGGCATTGTCTATCCTTCGACAATGCCTCTCATACCGTGCCATTTCACAACCCCCTGGAGCCCTCGCGTCGACTACAGCTACCCCTGTTTCGTTTTCGTTATGTCGCCCTACGTTTATCCACAAAACTGGACTCTTTTTCCTCTCTCTCTCTCTCTCTCTCTTCATTGAGGACAAACCCTCTTTTACTCCTCTTCTCATATTTCTGTATACCAATATCGTTTATTCCTTATAACCCTTTCTATCGATCGACTCGACAACCCTGCTGGATTTTCAAATAAAAATATTCATTCGGTCCGCGACTTGTACGATAGATGGCAGCACTCGAGGAGGGGAAACTAAATTGATGCGATTTAAAGAATCGCGAATCCACGTATAGGCTCCCTTGAATATATTCGAATATACTGAAATTTGTATACATAGGTATACGTGCACTTACCCTATATTATAAGGGTATCGATGTTGGAGGTTTAAATGTCAAAAATTACTAACGATCGAACTGCCACCTGGATTATTTTTGGCGTATGATATGCTAGAGTGAAGGTGACGCTTAAGAAAGTGTAGAGATGGTTGAGGGTGGTTAGGAGTCGGTCGCCACCCGCGTCTTAGTTTGCGCATGCGCGCGAGGCACATATCCCTCGTCACACGAGAAACTTTCGGCGCAATTACGGGCCGCGTGTAACGGGAGCGGACGACTTAGAACTTGCAATTAAACAGCAACAATTACACGGGGGTAACTTTAGACTGTAATAACACGGAATAAAGGGTTTGCCCGAGGTGGCTGCTAGCCACCCACACCTTCTACTCATTCTCTTACCAACACTACTGTTCTTCGTGCCTTTACTCTCTCTCTCTCTCTCTTTCTTTTTCTCTATTTCTGTCTCTGTCTCTTGTACCCTCTCCACTTTCCTCTCTCTCTCCTCTCGCCATTTCTCCTCCTGGTTAGGGGATGATTTACCGATCCAATTAGCTCCGCAGGCACTCTCCTAAAAAGACGTCAGGTCTAATTTAACGAGCGTCCAATTAAAAAGTAACCCTACAATCCGAAAAGAGCTTCTTTCCCTCTATTTCTTTCTTTCTACGTAATTCTTCTTTACCTACTGATCATCGATTGTATTTGGTTAATGTCCGTCTTACTTGCACTATTTAATGAGGGGCTGAGGAGAGACCAAGGGATCCTTTTGATTTTTGTATATCGACAATACTCGGATATCGATAATACTCGGATATCGATACTCGATTTGCGAGTCAAGGCCGATACTTTTTGTCTCGCATATTTTCATCACACAGGGGAGAGCAGCACGAGCCGTTTTTTTTACTATCGCGTTTGTTAACCTTATTCCAGCGCACTTCTCCCGGCTCGTATTATTCTTTGAAGCCCCCGGCCAGGAGCGGCAGTAAAGCGGCCCTAATGGCGTCACACATTGCCGTTCGCGATTTCATTTATTTATTCAGAGTGGCCGGACGAGTCGCAATCGGGTCCAGGTCGGCTTTCTCTCCCTCTCGGTCTCCTAGCATTTACTCACCTTCCCACTCCCTTGTATCCTTCCCTTCTGTCCTGCCAACCTCCTACCCCTACTGGCATCCCTCCTCGTCCCTCTCGCCAGGGACCCTCGTTAAAGATTCAGCCGAGTTATCCAGGCGTGTGCCCAGATTGAAATTTTCCATGCAGAGAGAGAGAGAGAGAGAGAGTACTCTCTCGACAATTTCTACCCGCTTAACATTTCACGCCATTCGCTAAATTTCAAAAATGGCCTCACGATCGTCAATGCATAAATACCCTGCACGTGTTTACTTGACAGTTTCGAACGTATCCGACCAATCACCCCAGAGCATTGACTCTGCAGCAAGTAGATGTGCAGTGAAGTAGAAAAAAAAAGGAAGTATCTACCCATAATGCAGCAGAGTAGTATCGCAACGCGAGAGAATTGGCAACGAAAGGACTTGATTGTTCGAAACGGAGAATGAAAGAGGAGTCGGGGTTGTGGGGTTGGCGGATAGAATGAGCTATGGACTTCTCTCTGTGCTCTCTCTCTCCTCTTCCTCTTCCTCTTCCTCCGGCCTCGTTCTCCCAGCTAGGGATGGCCAATAACGCTCGCATAATGGGAATAAACGCAACCCCCGGAATGACCCATTCGCGCAATGCGATAATTCTATTTGCCGTGCGATTATGAGTATCTACCTCGGGCAGCCAGTCAGTGCTCTCGCATTTCCGGTTGGATCAAAGCGGATATGCGCGGACTCGGCGCGGCGGGCAGAGACACAGAAGGGCGATAATTATTTGCTCGACAGCCGCGAATGCTCGCGGTAATCATTAGCCGTTGCTGTTGTTACTGTTACTGTTGCTGGTAATGGCGATGGCAATGTATATACGTTGCTGAATGTACGCGACATATAAACCCTTCTGCCATTTCGTCCTAGCCCTTCTAGCTTTACATTACTATAGTACGTGTCCTCCATTACCCTCGTGGCAACACTAATGCTCTCAATGGATTTTACACACCTTATACCCATCCTATAAACTATACACAAGAAGACATAGATGCTGGATGAATATGGGGCAAAGTCGTAGTAGAGGCAAAGGAAATGGGGTTGAAGATGTTTTTGTTTTTTTACAAGGCACCCTTTAGGTGCAGAGACAATTGTACAATATGTTTGCTTTTAGGGTGTATCGTTTCTCGTATAACGGAGATCTCTAAAGAGCGTTGCGTATTCTGTCTGATTTCAGTTTCTGCGTGGGCGACAGATTTTACCTTTGCGAGAATAAGATTCTCTGCGAATACGATTACGAGGAAAGGTTGGTATTCGCTAATATGGCGTTACATCCCCCTGCCTCGTTGGCGCATATCAAGAGGCAGCTACCGCCAACCCCTACGCCACCGGGACAGAATATGCATCCTAATCATAATCCTCTGCAGCATCCGCATCAGCAGGCGCAACCCCTGGGACAGAATATCGGACAGCAGCACAATCACGTGTCGAATGTAAGTTTGTTGATTTTTTTTTGTACATTGATCGTTTTACGTCCCACCCCTGATACGCGTTGTCATACGATTGACATTGTTAATACGCGATGTATGCTTATGCGGATTTTGTTGTAATAATGTGTGACAGGGTCAGATGTCTGGTGGTACGCCAACGATGAACGGCACTATAGGATCCGGTCCACGTGGTCCAGGTGATATGAACAACAATGGTCTTTCCGGTCCTGGGATTGGCTCTGTTAAACCACCCCCTATGTCAATGCCGGCACCCACGAGCTGAGACGAGGCCCCGCCACCCCTGAAGAAGCTCAGATGTCTGGATGGATACTAGAAGCGCTTTCCCTATCTTTGTCTTCTTCTTGTTGTTCTACCCCCGGCTGGAGGAATTACGTGGGGTGGGTGGTGATGGGAGGGTTTTGAAAAATCTTGACAACCAAGATGGCCCCCTACGTCTGTGGTCAAGAGGATTCCTGTGAGTGGCTTGGTCTTCTTGGGCTTACCGAATTCTCTTGTATTGCACATGGAGAAGAGGGAGAAGAAGTGTCATGCAGTCGAGCGGCCATTTTGTGTGGTTCGAGCGATTAGCGTCTGTCCGAGGTGTAGCCATAGGAAATACGTTGTATAATATGGTACGATATGTACGTGGTAAATGATGAAAAAAAAATGAAGTTTATGTAAAATATTTCTTGTGAAGGGGGCAAGATATGGAGCGGGGTATGGGACTGTGTGGAAATAAGGGATGAGAGTGATCACGTGTGATTTTCTTCTGAATGGGTGAACTGGCGCGAATGAGATGTTAGTTGATAATGGAGGAATGCATTCGATGGAGACGAAGTTGTAAATATCTGTGCTAGAGTTTAATTGTAAAACTACTGAGTATACGGTGATCCTTTACTTTAAACGCGGTATCTTCGCATTTTTCTTTTAATTCTTGTATCTCGAACGCACCGTGTAAACGGCGTGCCATGACGTGCAATTCTGTCCCGCTCGCAGAATGCTTTTTCATTTATATTCGTTTCGTTATGTTCTAAGGGGTTGAAGGATGGGTGACTGGAGTCCACTTTTGATTCAGACGGAATATTGGTTTGTTTTTCTTGTTTTCTTGGGATCGGAGCAAAGGCGAAGTTATTCGGTGAGAAATTGACGAGTGACGAGAATTTGGGAGGGGGAAAAAAAATATGGCAAGTGGGTTTCATACAGCTAATACCAAAGATTATAATGTAAGGATTTTTAAAAATGCCCCTCGGACACGAATACTAAAATCCCTGTCATTCTTTCTGTTGGCAGTTTCGAGGTAAGGGAAAATGAAACTAAGTCTTTTTTTTGTAATTCTTGGTGGATTCGTTGTTTTCTGTGAATTACTTGATATTTTCATGGAATCACATTTTTCGCGAGGGGCTTAGTCATAGCTTTATATTAAAACCAAAAGAGAAATACCTATACCAAAAAAAAAGCTAACACGATTTTACAAAACACACACGCTCACACAAGGAGACACACGTAACACTCGCAAGAATGCAAGTTGCATATACTTCGTGTTTTGAAAACGATGTACGTAGGGGGGCGAGGAATTAAAAAAAAAAGAAAGAAACAAAAAGAATGTAAAACTCAAAGACGGAAACGATAGAAAGGAATTTGGGTGAAAAATACGTTTTCTAAAGACACGAACGAATTGTATATTACATCGCTGTATGATTAAGTACAAATATTATTATATTGTATAAAAGGAATTATTGTTGTCTTTTAGTACCGTAATAAGATACTTTTTGTTATTCATCTGTATATACTATCATTATTAATACACTATTAATATATTATAATTAATAGGATTCGATTAATACCGACGAGAAATACATTCTTATTAATACTTAAAGGTGCGTCTACTCTTAACCCGAGCTCGCGGTCATCTCCCATAAAAAAAAAAACAACCCTTCGACGATAAGCCATCTTCATCCCTCAGTTGAGACAGAACACCATGAAACCACCTACAGGAAGAAGAGGTCAGCCAAATGCATGCGTCAGGGTAAAATGGTGAGGCAAATATATATATATATACACAGAGGGGATGCGTATAGCGTAAGGGAGAGCAAAAGCAAAAGGGAAAGGAATGCCTGCTTCGAAGGGAAGTTGGTCGATTTGCCGGGGGATGATTTCCCTAATGTCTTCCAGCCCACGAAGTCAGCTGTTATTATATTCAACGAAGACTTTATAATGGGATGTTGAAACTCTTCAAAACTCGCGGGCACGTTTCGTTTCTTTTTTCCTTCGATTCGAATTAATTTTAAATAAAAAAAATACCATCTCGTTACGTTGCATCGTGTCAGGCGGGTCATACGAGCAGGCTGTAGTAGCTATCCGCGCGGTACTCAAATACGTAATTGGTACACGAGTACGCGAGAGTACACGTGTACCGCAGAAATTTCATTCTCGTCGACTGGCATTGAATTTTCCGCGCAAAATGAAACTTCCCGCTGGAATGCACGTAATCAAGCTCATATTAATGGGCCAGCTTACACAGGACGTTAAGTCTTGCGCATTATCGTGGCCGCGCGTTATAGTTGCCGTACGAGTGCGTGGATACGTGTGCGCACGGTGCGTGGCCGTTTGTGCCTATCGGCTCGAAGCATGCAGAAATTTAATTAGATTTTCTCTGGCGAACGTGGTGGTAGAGAGAACGAGAGAGTGAGAGTGATGGAGTGGGATAGATAGTGAAAAGGAGGGTGTAGGGATGCGGAAGAGAGGGGATGAAGAATAAAGGAGAAAAAATTGAAATTGAGAGATGGAAGGAAGGAGCGGGTGCATGCACGTGGTATAAAACGTTAGAGTGAGTTGAACCCCTCTCAAAAATCACATTAATCATGGCGTACCCCGGGAAAAACATCCCCTTAAAATAATCTATCCCGAAATGAAATCAGTTCAGGCAATTTCCATCCCCTGTGGAGAGTCGAGAGTGAAGCGCTGCTCGCTCTCTGTCTCTTGCTTTTCCTCCCTTTGGCTCTCGGTTTACGTACGTAGTAGGTACCTCTAGCCAGAGCAACCCCCTACGGCTGATGCAACAGACAAATGACGCGAGTTCCGAGCAACCCCTAGCTGCGGTCGGAATTAAAGATCCCCAGATAAGGGTGTCATCCTTTGCTATGCATTATGTTCGGGAAAATGCTCGCGCGCTCGAGACGAGTTTCAGGAAAATTCCAATTAATCTTTTCAGGGGGTTGGCTAACCAACCCCTACCACCGTCGTCCCTTCAGAAGTCGACGAGATTTCACGTATACTTTCTGATCAGTCATATCTTGATTTTTACCGTTACCTAGTTTCTAACAAGGGTTGCAAAGGTAGGGGGTGGTAAAAGAAAATATGAAAAGATACGTTTTTTCCGCTACCATTTCGTTTATTCAAACTATGTTCGCGAAGCGTAGAAAGGATACGAGTATGCAGGCCCACCACTCTAAGAAAGGGTACCGTCTAGAACATTAAGGGTGGAATTCTTTTCAACCCCGCGAAGTAACTCCCCGAAGCAGTGAGCTGTACTGCGTTATGACCCGAACATCCCTTTCGCCATGGGGGTTGGGCCAGACCTTAGTGCGGTCTCGTATGTCAAATTTTATCGCTTGAAAATGTTAAGAAGACTTTACTAGGCCCTGGAATTCGGCCACGTGTCTTAACGCAGTCCAATTCCATTGATATTCCAGAGAGTTAGGTATCCCCCTCTATCGAAAACGAAATAAAATTTGACAATGACAAAAGAAAAATAGCAGACGAACTTTTGCAGATTCTCCTTTATTTCCTGAAACATCGTACGTGTCGTTGGAGGTTCGCTCGAAAATTTTTATCGTAACTCGACAATATGGCTGCTGCAAAGAATTTATCCAGTCTGTCGTCAATTCCCACGCAGTCGTTAGATCCAAAACTAAAAGCCAAGGGTGACGCTCTCACCACGGAATTTCAGTATTACGGGTAAACTCGGTAGTACGTAGGTACGTAACGGAAACGGATTGTTTATTTGGTTAGGAAATGTGTCTCTGCAGAGCAGCCATTAGAAACCTGGCACCAGCTCTAACGAGCAGCAGAGATCGTACCAGAGTGCTACCATGGATTAATAAATTATTCGGTGCTGAATATCACGTGGAGGTTTTGCGAGATAAGAGAAATAGGTTTGCAGATACGAATAAATATTGACAATTTCCTTTTTTATTAATAAAAAGCCCTACCGACGTACGAGAATCATTTTTTCTCTTAATTATCATACGTTTAAGATACTTGGCAGCCATTACCGTTAATATGATTAACGACGAGCTGTCTGGAATTTTCGAGAATGATCCACCGTCCGGAGCCACGAGAGATTTGTCTACGATGACAGTCATCGATGCACCCTGTACCGAATGGGAGCAGGACACGACCTGGTCCGAATACATATCAGCATTGCCTGAGAATTACGAGGAGGTTGAGCGAACTCATTCTTAATAAATAATTAATCATTAGCGGTTACTAGAAATTAGGTCGTCTATTCTAGATGCCTTGCAGTTTTCATAAGCAAGATGAGAGCTGCGAGCAAGATCAATTTGAAATGAATGACCAACTTGACGTAGTGAGATTCTAGCATGGCAATAGGGTTTTTTTTATGGATCTTAATAATGGAATAAGGAAACCTTCTATTTGTTTTCTCTTTTTTTCTCGTTTTACTAGGAATTTTGGTTTCTGCTTTATCAAATTAGACCATATGCAGCCATGATGCCGTGTCCTGATGCTAGGACTAAGGTGGCATCATGGATTCAGACACTGTGCCGCCTGGGATGTACAAAGTGCGGCAGGATGAAAGGACTCAGGAACGATTACGCTTATGCTCTTTATGGGTAGGCTAGATATTATATCAATTTTTTTTATTGACTTTAATTAATCTTGATTATATAATTATATATATGTATATGCTGGTTTAGTTACGTTCACGATCTGCGTATTGCTGGACCCTTTCAGGATTATCCTCCATGGAACTACTTGCGGTCTCTTCCAGACGCAGCCAAGTGAGTCAACTCCTATTTACATCTTAGTATGAATTAATAGTAGGTTACAAAAAAAAACATCCCTTAAAGAGCCGCGGCTGAACGACACCCTTTGACATCTCCCTGTTGCGAAGAAGCCGAATCGTTTATGTCAGTGCAACCAACCCCTGAGGAAGGTGCTTTCTGTTACATAGCAGTGACCGGAGAATTCGCCAATTCGAATACACCCCTTCCGGTCTAGAAGAGCAACCCCTAAGTAGAGTAAATGTATACAGTCCGTGATTGTCCCTGAACGCGGAACTAAAGCGTTCTTCTGATGGTACAGCCTATCTTTTTCTGGTTACGTAGAAGACTTGTCGCGGAGATGAGAGAGAAAGGTCGAGAAAATGAATAAGGGTGGGATAGTGGGCGGTGAGGAGGATAAGGGTGGGAGGGCGAGATGGAATATAGGTACAAGGAGGGTAGATTTTTCTGCGCCTTGATATGATTAATACTCGTGAGGTGGTAAGGGTGGGATGGTGTACAAGAAAGACGGAAAGAGAAAGAAAGAGAGAGAGAGAGAGAGAGAGAGAGAGAGAGAGAGAGAGAGAGAGAGACAATACGCAGGAGAGAAAGAGAGAGAGAAAGAGAGAGAGAGGGTTGGTCCGTGAGAGGGTTGGGCTTGCTCGGTGTATAGCAAATCCCCGTCAACCGCATTCAATTACGATGTTATCGCGAATACAGATGACGGTTATTTCCTTCGGTACACCCTATACATAACGGCGTCGCTTTTGCGTGTAAAGTTAAGGTTATAATGGCGAGAGGCTGCCCGTGTGATTGTTTTGGGATGTATGAGATCACTTCGGATAAAGGTATTCCAATTTTTCCTTGGCTACGGTCGCCGCGGCCCACGCCGATTCATCTCGTCGGTGCTCGCTTGACGACAATTTTTGCGACTAAAAACGTCGCGAAACCTACAATCCGGTTACGGCTAAATAAAAACTGCAACAAGCCAAGCACTGCTTAAAATAATATCGAGCGTCGTGATGCATTGGGAAATGCAATTGGAAAAAAAAAAGAAAATAAAATGACGGGCTAAGCTGCTTCTGGATTCTTGTGAATCTTTTAGTGGGTCAAAGGGCAAAGGTGGTGGGGATACGGGTAGGGTAGATTTTCACTTATCTCAACTCACTTGATTTCCTTTGCAAATGAAATTCCCTCGTTCCTCTATATCTGTATTTGTCATAGGTATCACTGTATATCGTATAGATTCTCTAATAATAATTGGCAAGGTTTCCGCAGGCGGGAATGTCGCTCGAGAGAGCTTGCATGCGGAATGCGCTGATGGGAAATACTTGTTTCGACAGGGTTTCTCGTGGCAACTGTCACAAAAGTTGATTGACTCCCGGTTCGCTCCACGTGTTATCCGCCTCTCGTGTTCTATTAATGGCGTTCCGGCGTTCCTTGCGAATTATTTAGCGGATTAAGTTTTTTCGCAACTTCAATTGATTTTTCACGTGGATCCCCGTCAGCTATTGCTGATTCTAACACGTACTATTTTTTTTAGACTACTCTGGATACGGTCCATCCCTATGTACGTTGAAGTATCACAAGAATACGTAACGTTTCGTAAAAACGATTTCTTAATTATCGAAACTAGGAATCGAATAGATACCTCGTAACCGTAGGCGTATTTACAAAGTTCGGATAAGTATCAGTCGCGAGGTACAAAAAAAAACTCGAAATTCAAAACAGATAGGAAACCGGATAACCGGGTACCTCGATGCGTGAATTATAAGCAAGCCCATACGATATAAACGATGGAATGGAAAAGCTACGGGTTCCTGTCAAAAGCAAACGCTTTCCCGTGCGGAATAACGTATTCGCGGGTGTCATTGCCAATCTGGCCTGATATTTCGTGAGAGCGACACCCGGCGAACGATCAGTTACATTTTACAGAGAGGGGTGGATCGGATTTGTTTTACTCCCTATGGCTAGTCGGTTCACCAGGCTATGGGGGAATTATCGAAATTCCGAGCTTTGATCTGCAATTGTCGGAATTTTCCACAATGCAATCTCACCTCTAATTTATTATCTGACATTAGTATGTAGTAGATATATATATACATCGTGTTAAATTTTAGCTAGATTTGAAAATTCACTATTTTCAACCCCCTCGACTCAATAGTCGGTAATAGTTGCATAAGAGTCAGGTAAGCACTTATGGTTGCCCGCTTATCTGTAGTTAGGGTCTCTCTAGGCTGTTCGGTCATAACATCCCCTCCGTTTTACGTTTTAAGCTTCTCGACACTCGCCAAACCCCTTCGGCACCCTTTCCGAGCCACCCCTCGCCACGTAACACTGCCTAACGCCACCTAACGCCACGTTGAAATAAACCGCTCGGTGGTTAGGAGCAGTTATCCAGGGTTAACTCGAGTTCGTGCCGGGAAAATTACCATTATTTTAAGCCACCGCGATTTCCATCCCCTTTCATACCCTTTGCTCTTACTTGCACCGGAATCATCATTTCTCTTTGCGGGAAAAGATCTTTTGGCTTCCTATACCGTGACTCTTTTTCTTGCACTCTAAGAAAATCACTGGTACCCCGACACAGTGATTATTTTATTATAACTAACGTTTGAAAAGTTATAGATTTTATTGTCCATTACTTCGTAAAGGCATTCCAAGATGGCGGGTCTCTCGTACATTTCCTAAGAACAATAATCTCACTTAAGCAGGACATTAGGGGTGAGTTAGTTGTCTGCAGTGTATATAGGATGGCAATCCTGGCGTCCTTGCTAACTATTCACGAGGTCCTTAGTGCAAGGACATTAGCTTAGACGCAATAGTATTACGTAAGCTAAGAATATTGCCCATGGGACTACATGCTAATTCCTTGCCAATACATATTAATGGGGCGGCGTGCTAACTGCGTGCTATCTATATATATATATACACACCTAGAACGATTCGTATTAGAAGGCTAGCGATAGAGCGACAAGAGTTTGTTTTTATTTAAGTAAACGAAATCGAGCTGGTTGTAGATTCCGAGTGGTCGAAGAAACGTTTGAGAAGTATAAGGTACGGGCAAAGCGCGAGAAAAAAGAAAGGTAAGAAACGAAGAGAAGCAGAGAAAAGTAAGCGACTCGCGGGGCCGTAAAGCGGAAAAGTTAAAGAAATCGGGAGCACGTAAAGCCCGTTAAAATTAACGGGGCTGTAACAAAGTATCGTGTGACTGAAAGCTGAGGTTGAAGTGTTGGCGTAAGGGTAGTTTCGAGCTTGCCGGCAGTAACAGCAAGTTACGGGCCACGGGGGGTTGTAATCAAATAGTTAAAACTGGACTGGACCTCTCGCGCTCCTTTTAAACAGAGCCTTTAACTTCCTTCTCCGCTCCTGAACTTTTTCTAAAGACATCAAACCACCCCAGACAACTGGAACAACCCCTTCTACCCTTGGCCATTAGAATTGAGATATTTTATCCTCTCCACTACTTTTTTCATCGTATAGGTAATCTCGCACAGTCGTTACACGTCTGATCCATCAATCGCAGTGAAAATCACGGGCAGACGTTACGCTCACAGGTAGAGTTACACACAGCGCGCCAAAGTAAGTAAGGGATGACGGTGGATGGGGTGAAAAAAAGTTGGGGCAGCTGTTAGGGGTGTAATACGGCGTAATGCGAGTACTTAGCGGAGTATAAATAAGCGTTAAATCCGTGCTTAGGAGGCTTAATCTGTATTTTTCTCGGGCACGCCGTCGGGAATATATTATCTCCAGGACTTTATCGTCAGGATAACGTACCCGGGACACAGTTAAAAGGACATTCCCTTTAAAAGGATTCGATTTCAGTTCTATAGTGTCAGCAGTTGCTTCTTTTTGCAGTGCGATAACGTGGATACATTCCAATAAGTATAAGGGTGGGTATCGAAATCGATTCTAATTCGTAATACGTTATCGAACACCTGTCGAAATTTATGACGAATGTGGCGTCACCCTTTACCTGGAGTGTCGAGTCCGATTCTAAACTTTTATGTAACAGCAGCGTGTAGGAACACGTAGGAAAGTTCGGTGCACCGATAAGAGCTTGTATAATAGGAGCAACCCTAATCTGACCTAATCTGCGGCCCATACAAATTAATGTTACGAGGTTCGGAGCCATCAATGGACCATCGTAGGGCCCGCGGTACCATTTTGGTATCCCAAACTACCCTTGCGAGACTTCCTCCCTCTCTGGCTTCTCTTCTATAGGTATATAGACAGAGGGCTGTGGGGGCTCTTTCCACGCGGGCTTTCAAGGGGGTAGTGGTACTGGCGCGTAGCATCACGCGAACGTAGTCTGAGTTTAGGGGTTGGAAAGGGGCTCTGCTAACGACCGTCGCCAGACCAGGGTTGTTAACTGTGTCCTGGTCTTCCTTGTGAATGTATTTGCCTCTGCTACTGGCTCGTGTGTGTCTCGGTGATCTGTAGAACAAGTGTCGGTAAGGGATGCTAAGGCAGAGAGAGGAACTACTGCTGGGGTAGAAGTAGAGAAAGGCTGATACGAAGGTCCTTTAAGGAGGTAACATTGCTAGGGTGAGTAAAGGACCTGATAGAAGAAGGTATACCTTGCAATAATAGTAAAGAAAGGATCATGATCCTGTGAAGTCGTTACAGACTCCCTTAACAACGAATCTGTAAGGATATTTAAGTGCCAATAGTCTGAGTTTCATTCGACACCTGGAGTGTTTAAAGTCCTGTAGGATTTTTTTTATTTCCGGTACTATCCCTCACGAAATTCGTGAGGTGATAATTTTGGTATTTGGTTTCTTGGAAAATTTGCCTGATTCTGGCCCTTCTGCCTGAATACGCAGTCCTAGTAATTGGCCCATGCCAATGTAATCGTGGAGATGATCGCGTATCTTACGACTTGATTGGCGGTCATTAAAGGGAATGCGTTCACGCCACCCCCGGGACCGTCTCAGACATTACAACGCTAGGCCTTCGGAATTAATATGAGGGTTCCTTGGCGGGGCGGGACCTTCCCTCTTAGAGTTACCACCATCCATTCAAAGTTTCGCATCTTACATCGGCAGATAATGTCTGACAAATTATAACCACGGATTTCGCATACCAATTTCTGCCTGGAGAGACAGCGCACGGTGTCGTCAGGATTGTATTTATATGGGAGAAATACAGCAGGACGATGAAGGTATACTGGCGCTGTATCATTATTAAAAGATACTAATTATATATTCGTGTTTCACAGAGATCATTCTGGATGCATCCCAATCCCATTAGTCTACTGTCAAGAGGTTGATGCTGGCAAATACCAAGATACAAGTACGCTGAAACTCCTTCATCGAATTAATTAAGAACTTTGCGTCGCGTGCACTAATTACATATACCAAGGACACAGTATATTGGAATAAGTTTTGGCATTATAATCAATAACAGAGAAAATGTATGTAGTGCATTATACGTTTATTTGTTTGGTACATTTCCTTTACCCTTAATTCCTTTTAATGACAGTCAATCTCAGTCCTAGTCAACTGTTGAAGCTCAGCTGAATTACTGGCGTGGAATATTTTCCAATGTATGAGTTCTTACGAGGAACATTTTTCGTTAGTTCGAGACTCTGCCACCAGATGGCGCTGTCAAGAGCAGTCATAGTCCCGGAAAATTCCGCCAGGGGGCGTGGAATATTTTTCTCGTGCACGAGTTTTCACGAGGAGCATTTTTCATTAGTTCAAGCCTCTGCCACCAG
>JARQST010000399.1:840782-877652 GCA_030142225.1 Pachycephus smyrnensis | reverse complement strand
AAGCGGAACAAGACGCAACTACGTGAACAGTTTAGAGCAACAATTTCCGTACTGACAATCTCGGGCCAATATTGGCTTTAGCTTGGCCCGTGTAAAATGGGCTTTACGAAGTAATAACTGCTTCAATTCACAGGTCGCAGTATTATCAATGAAACACAGAGGAATGCCTATTCTATTTATCTTCCGTCAATGATAAGGAATGTCTGTTCTATTTATCTTCAGTCAACGTTTAATTGTAGAATTCTTTTTTATCCGATGTTGCACGCTTAGAATTCCTGCAATAAACAGCAGAAGATAAGTTGACATCTTGTTTTCTTATTGCAGAAGGTGCTGCCATCTTTACTGTAATGCACATCCGTGACAGAAGTAAAGTTTCCTTGTGCCCGGTGATTATATTGTTTTTTTTTGCGTGTACTCTGCTACCACCAGTTACCAGTCTGTCGTCGAAGGATGTGTTGATATTTGAGTTATCTCCTACTGGGCATTGTATATTATTAGTCAACGGTTCCCGCTATCCACACGAATGAGTGATTTTTGCCGCGAGATTTAAGGCTAAATAATTGCTAGAAGTTTGTCTGATGAATACAATGCACCTCGTAAGAAGTTCATTCGGTGAAAGTGTGCTGGCTGTTGGTCGTTCCGAATTCCGTAGCCAACAGTGCAATTTCCTTCCTCTGGAATTCTTAGCAAACTAGGCGAATTCACCCATTGTCAACGCCCAAGGAAACGGGAACCTTGAGAAACAACTGAGAGAAGAAACCATTTTTATACTTACGCTGCCGCGATCATGTTAGAGAAGGCTTTTGTTGATATGCACTTGCTGCTATACGTTTTTTATTCGTTTCATTTAACCAGCTATTGAATAGCTAACGTTGAATAAAGCGCAACAATGTACTAACGATTCGGACGACATTGTTCACTAACAGGAAAATAGGTAAGAGATTGTACTTATTATTAAATAAACTTTTTACCCGCTTTCTCTAAAATAAATAAGCCATTTTAACTGTGAATATGAGAGTTTTTCTCTTTCTATAGTGAATGTAGAGCAGTTGTTTCATTTATTACATTCTGAGTCATGTTTTTTAAAATTTCTATTTACTGATTTTGTTAATAATGTCAATAATGAGCATTGATATCTCTTACACATTTAAGTTGGGCGTGTAATGTTTGTTGGTGATATAAATTCACATTATATGGCAAGTGCTATCGAGTGACATTGGTCAGTCTGTACCAGCACTACTTGGTACACTGTGGAACATTATTTCATTTCCTGCTAGGAGGGTGATTGAGATAATGATAAACACTCAGTTCATTTCATCCTTATCACTGTGTGCAGTAGCACTCGAATGCTGATGTCTCAGTCATGTTTTGAATTCACTTTGTTGTTTATTGATTGTTATTTTATAATTAGGGAAGTGCTACTCTCTCTCGTTGCAGATCATTAAATATTAGGGGCTATAATGGCGGATGAGGAGGGTACTGAGTGGCTGCAAGAGCTTTTGCATGATGTGCAGCTCACCCAGTTCTTTACCAGAATCCGTGATGATTTACAAGTCACTCGACTGCACCACTTTGATTATGTGCAACCCGAAGATTTGGAAAATATTGGTCTTGGAAAGCCAGGTATTAGAAGACTCATGGATGCTGTGAAAAAAAAACGTGCGAATCAATGGAAAAAGAGTCTTATAACCAAAATTAGACCTGGCAGCACAAAGAGTTCCAAACGAACTTCACAACCCATTGAAACTTCTACTGTTCTGACATGTCTCATTCAGGACAAAGATGTCACACTATCAGTTAAACTAGGTGATGGCAGTTTTGGTGTTGTTAGACGTGGAGAATGGACCTCTCCTTCTGGACGAACATTACCCGTGGCTGTTAAAGTTTTGAAAGCTGATGCACTTACGCAACCAAGTGTTATCGAAGATTTTGTGTCAGAAGTACAAGCGATGCATACCTTGGATCATCATAATCTGATTAGGTATGACTTAAGATATCATAATCTTTATCTATTGAATGTCATTAGGGATGATTCATCATTATTGTGATATTCTGCAGGTTGTACGGTGTTGTACTGTCACAGCCAATGATGATGGTCACCGAGCTTGCGCCCCTAGGAGCTTTGTTGGATTATCTACGTAAACAGTGTGGTCATATTTCAGTACTCACCCTTTGCAATTATGCACTGCAAGTGACGACTGGTATGGCTTATTTAGAAGCTAAGCGTTTTCTTCATCGAGATCTGGCTTGCAGAAACGTACTCCTAAGTTCAGTTGACAAAATAAAAATTGGAGATTTCGGCTTGATGAGGGCTTTACCCCAACAAGAAGATTGCTATGTTATGACTGAACACAAGAAGGTGCCATTTCCATGGTGCGCTCCAGAATCATTAAAAGCACGACAATTCAGTCATGCATCGGATGTCTGGATGTTTGGTGTGACTCTCTGGGAAATGTTAACTTTTGGCGAAGAGCCATGGATAGGTTTAAATGGTTCAGAGATACTTCGTAAAATAGATAGAGAAGGCGAGAGGTTACACGAACCGGAAGCCAGTTCACCTGCTATTTATCAACTGATGCTACGTTGTTGGGCCAGAGATCCACTCGAGAGGCCAACATTTAGCTCCTTAAGAGAATCTCTAACCGGAATGGTTCCGACAGTTATGAAAGCGTTGAATCGCTTTGAGGAACCTGACAAAATGTCTATCGAACAAGGAGATCAGATTGCTATAATTGATGGCAGGCCAGAAAATTATTGGTGGAAAGGTCAAAATCAACGAACCTTCCAAATAGCTTCATTTCCACGCTGTCTCGTCGATCCAATGAGGCGAAAGCAACCTGAAGATATCAGTAAACCTTTAGAGAATTCATTTATTCATACTGGTCATGGTGCTCCTTTTGGAAAAAGCTGGGGCAGTCCTATATATATCGATGATGTCTACCTTCGCAATCCCATGGAACCGCCAGACGTCGTAGGTGTAACAGTAGTAGAGAGTCAATTAAAAAAGAAATTTCAATATGGAACACCACGTACGCGTAAACAATTTAATTACACTAAACTTCAAAACGATCTTCGAGCAAGTCCTGTTAAGTCAACAAACAATCCGACACCTGGTAATAGTCAAGAGGGAAGTTTAATAGATTTATCACCCGAAGAATTAGCAAATGCAACTTCTGTACAGTCTGATACTGCTTGTCGAAGAGTTGTAAATATCCTTGATGAACCCATTGAGACTGAAGATACTGAAGATGATTCAAGACAAGACTACCGGCCAGATGAAGGTGCACGGCCGTATGCAAATTTTCCTAGCAATGTAAATTCTGCTGTATCCGATCCCTTTGACACATCTCGCATATTCATAAATGCACCACATTCGCGGTATTATAGTCACGTTACGCCAGATCTGAGTATTCGATACACAAAAACTTTACCACAGACTTATGGAAACGTTCAAAATGAAGATGGCAGCAGTAGTAGTCAAAGTAACACGGCTCAGTATCCACAAGATGTTAGCCAATATTCTATAAGTCTGAATAAAGACATTAGAAGTGAAAACACAAATTTGAACGTGAATTTGGATAATGGTGAAGGAAATGGTTACGCGGAGGATCATTACAGTGAGATTGAGAAACCCAGCCCAACTTCATTAAATATGTCAACCTGGCCCGAAGATCTGCAAAGTGAAGCTCAAGCTTATGCAAATGTTTCTAGTCGTGATCTTCCTTCAGCTAATGGTCCTCCACCTCCACCTCCAGTTGGGCCCAATGAAAGTCCTCCAAAGCCAAAATCAAACCATGATCTTGCTCAAAGTTTAAACGAACTATCTATAGACACCAGGCCACAATCATCTCCGAAGAAGTTAGATCCAGCTTTTCTGGCGGAATTGGAGAAGCATCTCGGTGAGAAGGAAGCCTGCAAAAATACTAATGCTAATCAACAACCTAGTACTTCGAACTCGCAATACGCGTCAGTGAATAAATTGCAAGAAAATTCAGGGATTCCGATGCTACGTCCTCCTCCTCAATCAGCGAAACCAAAGTCACCGCAGGTCGATCAACGCGGCGCGTCTAATCTTCCATCGAAAGTACAAAATCTATGGCAGTCAAAGAGCACGAATATTCAACGTCCACAAAGCCAGATTGCTCATGGAAATTACATGTTGGAGACCACTACTGATATGATAGTGGGACATATGTGGCAACAGTCTCATCAACCTCAGCCTCAACAGCAAAATACTTATCCAGCTTACCCATCAAGCATGAGCCCAAATTTATTACAATGTCAGGTGCCAGCTAGTTCAGATTTACTTCAAATAGCCCTGTGCAATGTAGAACATGCACCGAGTAACTTGGGAAACTCCTCGAGTGATCCTAGCAACTTATCGAATACTGGTGCTGGTCAGGCCCAAAACTTTCCTTCGACCAGCCACAATTACACTCAGCAACAGAGCTTTAACTTATCTGCACCCAGTCAGAACTCCACACCTAATATTACTCAGTTACAAAATGATCTTCATCAGTCGCTAGTCGGTGGTAGTCGAGTGAATACTTTATTGAGGCCAACCTCGACTTCTGGAGCTCTACTCTCTGAACAGGTATACGCAGAATTGAAGCAAACCGTGCCAAACCTTGAACAACTTTCTCAGAGTGAATTTAATACCCTATATAACAAGACTGTTCAACAAAATATATTAAGAAATTATCATGGCAGCAGTAACACTCCTACTACCAGCACTATTGCTGTACCTTCTACTGGAAATCATAGTCACCCGAAAACACAGCAGCCAGAGACAGGCACTCTCCTGCAAGCCAATACTCGTCATCATCAAACCTTACCGAGATCTTATTCGGTGCAAGATCATCCATGTGATTTCAGTCCCAGTTTAAAGCAGCCACCGGTTTATAATCCACCGCCAGCCTGGAGTCCCCTTAAACCGGTTCAAAACGGCTTGATGCAGAATCAGCAAGGAAAACTTAATACGAACGTGACCAGCAAACAGAGCGGAAGTCCAAATCTCATGCAGTTTACACCGACAAGAATGGTTCAACAACCACAGCAACAACCCAATTCTTCATCGACGCAACCTTTAACAGCTCGTAGTTTGCTGCCTCAACTTAACGAGACAGTTGTGAATACACAATTGGCTCCTTCAGCCTCAGCCTATCCTCCTGGAATCAGTCCACCATTGACCGGTGCTTCGCAACAATTGGTCATGTCATTGAATGACGAATTTCGAGCCAGTAAAATAATGAATGTGCAGAAGGAAGCCGGAGATGCTTCGCGACAGGAAATTTTGGCGGCGTTACAAGCAACTGGTTGGGATACCAATCAAGCTGCCAGACAAATTGTCAAGGATAGACAAGCCAAAATAGATTCTCTCTTGCGGTGAGTATCGTATTATTAGTGCTATTGATTTTCTTTTGGTTCTTACTTCATCCTTCTATTTATTTAATTCAATACTTTCTCTTTTACAGACTCGGTCTAGCTGATCGACATCAGTGTGAGGGTGCTCTCAAACAGACTAAGTATGATGTAGAATTAGCAGCTTCTCTGCTTCTGGATCGAGCGAAATGAAGCTAAATTTATTTAATGCCTCTTTTATTATGCAAGTGCTGACAAACTATGTAAATGATCTGTAGTGTAATTGAGTTTGTGAGCTGTGTAAGGTAAAAATACGTAAGAAGAGTTGCTACAAGTGTACCGAATAAGCAGGGTTTCATTTAGATTGTTGTATAGTTTGCATTCCATGTCGCGTAACTATCGTTTTGTTAATTATATCATTAATTGCAAACTGTTCGGTATTACTCGTTGGGGCCGTGTGACAGAGAGCTTATTAACAATCTATCATTTAACTAGCTAAAGTTCAGATCGTAGGCAAATCAGCTGCAGAACTCTCAAAGTACTTTAAGCCTTCTTGCAGCAGCCTCATTTTGACCATTGTTTAAGAAATATTTTTTTTATTCGAAAATCAAAGAGCTCATGATCATAACATAACATCAGGGTTATTCGTATTGAGAAACTGCAGGTATATAGCGAAAGAACGTGGCAGCAACTATTATCCTACCTTTTATAACAGATTTTTGATTATTTTAATGTACATTCTATTTTTTCTTTGTACGTCAACGTAATCAAAAGTATTTCGAAACGAGACCTGGGCAACAAATAATCGAATCTATAAAACTGTAAATCATGAAGACTGTAACAAAATATCAGTGAACGTAGTATATCTTTAACGTATTAACGTTTTCATTTTTGTGCTGATTTAACGAAAAGTTCAGCCCGACAGTTTGATGCGCTGTAATTTTGATTTCTACTTACTCTGCTTATAAAAATGTATATACTTACAGAATGACAAGAAATTTTTCGGAATTCTACGTTCTCTATCTTTATCTTGCGATTACTTACGTCACAAAACTTGAGGATCTCGTCGTAATCTATAACTAACAATTTATTTGTGTTTTATATATTTCGCGCTAAACGATATATACCTACTTGCGTACTAGAGCGAGTCTGAAATAACATTGCAAGAGGACGGGTTGCTATCAAGAGGAGCGATACTGTACTGCAATGCTTATTTAGAATCACCCTATACATAACTTAGTGATTGTCAAAAATGTTTGAAAACTGATATTTAGTAAATTCATAAAGACAAGAAATAAGAGGAAGAAAGAGATCAAGACACCTTTGTAAAGATATTATATTTTAAATCCAAACACGGCCTCACTTAACCCGAGTGCTTTATGAAAAGCACGCAAAAAACATAATAAGTTATTTTCATTACTATATTTTTATATTTAAACAATCGTCGAAGTATCTATGACGAATTTTTAGAACAGTACAACTCGCTAGTGAAATATAGCCTAAGGTTATTCTTCCGAGCAAAAATAGGACAAAAGGCAAAACGATGGAATTCAAAAGTAGTCATTAAGTTATCCGTATCTACTGGTGAAAAAGTCTATCTGCAGGCCGCTTAATCGGGAATATTTAAATAAAGAAAATTGTATCCCGACGATAAAGCACTCTTGAATCTGACACTGTGATATATGCTACTAAAGGCAGTAAACGATAGTTTATATTTCTTTTTCTTTTATCTACTTGCGAGACGATAATAATTTCGTCGCGCAAAGCGAGGAAATGTGTATATATAATAATAATAACGTGGTAGTAATAATATTAGAATAACGAACAAAGTTACATCGATAGACAATACTCTAATTGCTTGACGCTACTAGAAGGAGAAAGTCTTTTGAAACGAGCGACAAGTTTTGCATTGTAACGAGACACTCCTTTAAATGGAGAGTATTAAGTTAGTGTCGCATTCTCAAAATTTCGAATTAAAATTAAATTATCTCATTAACTGGAGACTGACGATAACGTATGTTACTGCAGAAAAAAAAATGAAAATTTAGGTTATATCGAAAGTTGATTTCTAGTTCACGTGACGATTTTACTTTCGTCCGTCGTCAAATTTTGTTCGCGGTCGCTCAATGGAATATCGTCATAATTTTTTTCTAATGCGTCGATTTTGAATTGAATACTCCGAGAGAAATCGTTAGACAAATAGTAGTACGTGAGGCCTTAGAGCCTTGCTTTAACTTTAATGCGTAACGTTTTATTGCGATTCATTCCCTTGACTCTCATCGATGATTTACAGTTGCGAAAAATTAATCACGTGAACTCGGCGTATTATTATTTACTCTTGCGCGACCATTCATGATGAAGTTTAATGATACGTGAGAGGCTAGATCCTAGTTTGCTGTCGATAATTATTTTTGGAGCGTCGCCAACACGATTTCTCCATCCAGGGATGTACGCACGTATCATTCGCTCGTCACGCAAAAGGATAAGATAGTTAAAAGACGTTTTGAGGATAAAAAATGCTGGTGCAGGATGAGTCGCCTCTAAAGAGTTCTTAAGAATTTTACAAAAATATTGCACCCTCTTTAAACCAGTATGCCGATTATGGTTAATTTTATAAGACGGAAAGTTTTTGTTTTCTCTTCGTATACTTACAGATAAGGTATTTAATGACACCTGTTATCGATTCCTTTGACGGGGAGTTTTGCGTGTCAATGTAATCCTTTCGTATGGCACAAAGATTATTTAAACTGCGTGAATTCATATTATTAATCAGACCCATCACCCTCTGTTTATTGTATCATTATGCTTCGATGTTGTCAAAGCCGTAATATACACAATAAAGATACATTATACCCAGGTCAAAATTTTTCATATCTCTCATCTCTTGTGCGCATTAAAAAGATTTACAAAGATATATAGCGTAATATAAAAGTTTTATAAAATCCTTAAAAAAGTCGATGCTACTTCGCACTATTCCTAATTGCACGAATAATGGCGTGTAACTTTTATAAAAAATTGTTGACCCGAATTTATACAGGTACATAATTCTTGTTTCTCTGCCATAAATGGTTATATCCCTAGGGGTATATAGCAACAAAATAAATCTTATTTATCTAAAAAAAAGGCTAAATACTTTAAAGACTAAAGTATAGAGGCTAAGTCTAAATTTGCAGAACTAGAGAGAACATCATGAAAGTGGACAAGTGACACGTGAAACTATATACTATACATATAGACTAGTTAAAAGAACTCTTGGGGTCAGGATATACCTTTCGAAGCGGAGGGGCGTCTACGTTGCAGGTGTGAAACTTCAGTTTCACTGAACTCGCCAAGGAGAGTGGCAGAAGAGCCACAGCACTCAAGAGAGTATCAAGGGAAAGCACGGCCGCGATGCGGGCAGTGCTATCCTCGGTTCGTTTCATTAAGGCACACTAATAAAAAATTTTATAAAAATTCGTGAAAACAGTGTTGAACTTGAGCATTTAAAAAACACCCTGCACTCGTGCGCCTTTAAAAAATTTCAGGGTGAATAATAATTCGAGTGACAATACCTTATCGATAAAAAATTAACGCTCGTACAAATACCGGTAAAATATTTGAATAAAATTATAAAAGATATTCCAAAGTCAAAATGCCGGCGGCATCCTCCATCTACTGGAACTCCGTCGACTCGCAAATGTCTTCTGGCGGCAGTTCCGGCGATTCGAATTCCAGAAGTGGAAGGCATTACGTCGATCCTTGGGATTTGGAGAACTATGCCTATTTACGCAGGCACAGTATCTCCTCCATGTCTTATCCTTATCCTCAACCTCATCCTCAACTTCAGCAACGTGCAGATCGTCGACGCGAACCGGAAGCTGAATACTGGTAAGTATCCTCACGTGCGTTTTTATAATCACACTCTTTTATGGTACAATAATTTCTATTCATTTATGAACTTACAATTTAGTTACGAACCACCTATAAGGGAACCAGGTTATGATGCACCAGCTTCCGTCGAGGAACTTTATTTCCGTTCACCAAGACATCCTAGCAATGCCTGCTACTATCATCAACCGATTTATGAGGATGATATTCCACATTATACAGCTTCCCATTCCGTCTACGCGCCCCTGTCTGGTTAGTATGAAAATTTTTGAAATTACTATCGTTATGGTTGTTATCGTTATTGCATTTAACGTCCCACCTTAAACGTTACACCCTATAGGAATCCTTTTGAAATAAAAGAGGATCGCCACTTCCTGTTTGGCCTCTTACGGCTATGAACGGTGTGACATAATTCGCTCCCAGATCAACGGGATTATCATTCCTATCACGATCACAATGCTGTTTGCATCGAAAAGAATTCTCGGAATCGTACGTCCCATTGCGAAATCGCAAATTGTGACCGAGTGCGACTGCGATGGCTCGTTAGAAAATGTCGCAATGCTACTCGTGTACGGCCATTCAAGTTTCGTTGAGAATAATAAGTTGTGGGAGAAGTTTTGCTCAACTGTGCGAGACTTCACTCCCATTGGCGTCACATAACGATTGTTTGGATTCTCTTAACGAACTTTGTCCTGTGTTTAAGAACTTGGCGTGATAACGATCCTGAATTAATTGTGTGGGAATGCTTTTGCTTATAGCAGTATTAATTTCTGTTGACTTTCGATTTTCGCGAATTTGCCTCGATCTCTTTCACTTTGGATCAAACAGCCAACTGGCTTTATGTTAATGAAACTAGGATGATAACTTCTAATAAATCTTTTGATCTATTCAACTTTGTAAGATGAAAACTAATTTGTATTCTTATAGGGATTTTATTTCTTCCCATGCTTTGACGTTCATGTCTTGTTTAACAATTTCTAATTCCTATTAGGGTAGCGTGGATTTGTATTTGAATAATTTCTATCCTCTAAGCTTTACTACTGTGTTGAGATGGTCCTGACATTATGGTGACCATAAAAATCTAAACCTTGGTCGTTTTGCTGAAGAAACATTAGAAGTCAAATGGAAATCGTTTTTAATGTCTTTTGTACGAATACAAGATATTTATTATTTTTATTGAATAATTAAGCTAACAAGGTGAATGTCTGCTCGTATGGATGTATCGAATGACAAGTTTTTTTGATCTCAGCGAAAGTGTATCCGCACTGAAACAGTTTTCACTCGAATCTTCTTTGAATGTAAAACCGTTACTACGGTCAGCTTCATTAATCCCATCAAGCGTAAAGGAAGACTTAGCATAAACGTTCTGGACTTAAAATAGTTATCAGTTTTATAGAACAACTCTAAGTACACCAGGACAATCCGTATCAAAATTATATACCTTCATTTGCATCGTCCACTTTTCGAATGACCCATGAAATTATGTAAATAGGTTTTATTACGAAAAATGCGTTATTTCCGTTACGCAATTTATAAATAGGACAGTGCATCAGAAAGGCTGCACGTATGATGCGTGTAAACCACTTTTGAAAAGATAAGTAAGATATTTATTTAGATTTATTTATGAATGCGACAGGTATACACGCAAGTTGTAACAATCACTACCGGTTTTAAACGTACTACATCGTTACACATAATTTCATTGCGCATTAAAGCGTTAATCCATTTCGCTTTGCATTTGCATAATCCTAGATAAGTATGTTTATTACTCATAATATTTTGAAGGACAAATTTTATATACTCCATTTCGCAACGAATTACTTCTCTTCAACTGTTTGCATGCTCATAACTATTTTCTCTGATCTACTTGCACGGAGAGAAAATACACGGTAACTAATCTGCCTGAGAAATCTAGCAGTCTGACTGTTACAGTGTGGTTGACTGACAATCTCACAATCTAGAACGAAACATATACATTAATTCATCAGAGGCAAGTGACAGTTCAATAATAAAAAGTTCTATCGAATTTCTTAAAATGAACTAATAAATTTCATATACAAATAATATTGCCGGTTTACAGAATGCTAAAAATTTTCTATCGCACTCCACCTTGTGTTTATTGTAATAAGTAATTTAAACATTTTTACCGTTACATTCGATTTAAAAGTGAATCGATATCTCGACTCGCTCCGGGCAACGTAAAATCCCATAAGAATATTAGCAGCATACTTGGCTACCCCAAAACCCGTTTTAACCAGCGAAAACAACTTTCGATTGGTAATCAAGAACGATTGCAAGTTCCTTTCGACAGACTAAGTGACTTATTTAAAAGCTTGCTGGTGCAGATGAAGGCGCGGCTTGTGAACGGTACGAGATTGTTCGATTTCGCAGCATTCTTATTATACCTATACCCTTACTGATATTTCCGCAAATGCCACAAGATCGAAATTCCCGCGGCGCGAACGTCTTTTTGTAAAATAGAAAAAAAATAGTCGAGAAATAACAGAATCGATAGATGCTAATACTATTTCGTTCGAGATAATAAGATCGACCTCTATTTAATAAAATGACATCCTCTACGCTTCACACAGTAATTAATATAATTGATAAAAGTCATTACTCATTAAAGGCGTGTCGTTAGTCGTTACCTGGCCTGGAGTCAAGTCGATGCGCAATTTTTTTCTTTTCAATTTAAAACCTTACTCGTTGGATTCGCTTTCCCGCCGTTCGTCGCAGACTTCGTTACGCATCCTTCGCTTTGTTTTTTCTTTAATTGTTTTATAATGGTACTATTATGATCGTTCGATTTTACAGAGCAAATCGATTAACAGAAATTACTCAATACTCCCGTTGCTTTGTCAGAGTAGAGAGCAACTGCTCTCGCTTGTGTCATCTTTATTTCCAAATAACTTTCGGTTTCTCTACCGCAACCAGAACGCCTTAAGGTTTACAGTTGGTCAACGTTTGTCTGTATGACCATTAGAGCTATATTGAACTTACTAATTTACGTCTTCCTTTTGATCAGACAAAGTCCTACTGAAATACGTTCTAAATGAAACAATTACTGTGGGAGTTGACCGAGCAATAATTTCATTGTTACTGCAGTGACAAGATTGGCAGTCATTCTTACAAGGTTTGATAATATCAGTCACGACGGATATATAATTATACGACCTTCGAGAAAGACAAGGCTGCTTGTAAATTAACGATTATATTTTTCTTCTTGATCGCACTCTGCTGTGGTACATTACAGACTCCTGATTATAGGTTAAAGACCTTATCTCAGTAATGCAACAGTAGAGAGAGACGTAGAAAATACTTTCGAATTCATAATTATAATATAATTGTACAGCCGTGTTATAATATTGAAAATCTAATAGCATGGTGCACTTCTGTCGTGCTGAGTATATGTATTTATATATCAAAGAAATCAATCGATACGCATTAATAAACGCCTAAGCCATACGCACTAGTATCGACAAAAACAAAGTAGCCTCGCTGCGTTTCCGTGAGATATTTTTCCTACACTCTACGGAAATTCTTATATCAAATTCCAATCGATCATAGAATTAGCGCCATTTTATGGAATTTAAAAAATTTTTTTATATCATTTGTATCATTGTATACGCGACTGGCTGCCACCTGACTGTTCACTGACTCGTGAAACTCCCTTGGAGTTCTCTAATGTCCATGACCTAGTACAAAAAATATAATACGATTAATTAATTACGCAAATGTCATGGAACGGACGTATGTTACTATATCATGGTATTTTCTAGAGCTACCGTAACGGAAGGAAAGTTATGAAAGGCGATGAAGTATTATAGTACTGTATGCTCATTAGCTAATTATATGTTCCGCAATAGATGTTTATTTTACTGTTTTAATAATAATATATCAGGAGTTACAAACGGTCAAGGAGTTTTACCAAATTAGGGATGCTTGACCGAGTCCTGCCTTTCTAGATCGTCGTTTCACCATAACTTCCTTTCCAGGTTGATCGTTGCAGTCTGAATGCATAGTTATATGCATATAAGTACGTACGAGCATATGCAAATCAATGTAAACGAACGAATTTGAATATTACGTAAAAAATCGATCGATCCGATTATTCATTTATTACATAAAACTTTGTTGAATTACAATTGTATAGTTATGCTTGAATTATTGATGCTATTTATTTATTTAATGTAAACATTTTTTTTAATTAATTTTCACTGAGAGTCTTTAACTGTATACGTTGTATGTCTGTATTTTAGATCTTGATCATCACTGTCAGACGGCGGAAGAACATCGGCTTGAGGAAATGCTAAAACGCAGGCATAAGCTTTCACGTGCGAATGGACATCGCAGGTAAATTTTGTGTCTGCATTATATATAGATTAGTGAAAAGAAGTGAAAGAGTTATTATAATTGAATTTTTCTTTAAGGGAGACCTGTCTGTATCATGGAATATCGAGCCCGAGTCTTCAAGAATCAGCTAAGGAAATTCCTGTACATAGAATGGTAAGGAACAAGAACAGCAGACAGGCCGAAGTGATTCCGTCTTCTGAACTTGATTTAAATACTTATGGTCATTTGAAAATCGATTATACAAACAGTTGGAATTCTTTGCATAGGAAGATCAGTAAATGATGTGTCAAACGGTATAAATTAATTAGGCAATTTGAGATTGATGTCTCAAATCCAGGTGCGATGAATATTAAGCCTCGCGATTTACGTTTAGAAGAGAGAAGTTTTGTCGAAAAATCGTTGGTTTTTTCAAATTGTTTATTTATTTAATAATTCGTTAATCGACGCGAGGACCAGCTAAGTGCCGTTGAAACATGATTTTTATTTACTGACGTCATGAGAAAAGTTCATGTACTTTCATCACGCATTTCATTTCTTGCACATACTATAGATATAGATTGACAATAGTGTAAAACACATCTTTTTTTTTGTTTTACGTACAAAGGTTAAGAATAATCGTAATATTTCCATAAAATTAATATTAGAACTAAATCGATGTAAAATTGATTATCCCTTTGTTATGCAAATAAAGTATTTTTCCGTTATCGTGGGAATATTTATATGGAGTTATATATATTTGGTTCTCGTCGAAATATAATTAATAGATTGCAAACGAATTACTTTTCCGGGCCTTTAACAATATCCACTATAGCTTCGTTGTTCAAATTGTATAATTTTTTTTTCTTCCTAGGACATTTTTGTTCAATAGTCTTTTTTGCTTCCTCCGTTTGACGTCCTTCAGTATTTACTGTTAACTCAGGCCATCTTGAATTATATATAAACCACACATTCATACATGAAAAAAGCAAAATAATAATTTTATATATCATAAACCGACGAAACCGTTGAGGTGCATTTATTATAACTTTTTATCTAACCTAAACTGAGTCTGTCCCCTCTGTCTCTTGCGAATCTTATTATCATTTTTATCTTGTAGCGAATTAGATGAATTTGGCTCAGCATTTTCTTGCGTTAATTGACGCATCTAAGTACAATGATTAAATGGTATTTAGTATTATTCCAAAATTGTCACATACAGAATACCAATCAACAAAAATACAGGATAGTAACACGATTTCACGAATTATGCTTCATATAAATATAATAAAACTTACTGTGTACCTTCGTATTGATTATTTTTAATTTTTTCTCGTATTCCCGAATTTCCGCTTGATGTTTTTGATCTTTCAAAAGCATATTGTCCTTGTATTCCTCTTCTTTTATGGCTAATTCAATTCGTGTTAGTTCCAATTCTTCTTCTAACTTTTGTACTATATAGTAACTCCAAATTATATATTGAAATTCATACAATACTATATACTAACGAAAAATAATGTTTTAATCTTGTATCTTTTATTTACCTTGTTCGTTGTTTAAGTTTTGTGGCAGGCCATTCTGGTAATCATTAGGAATAACAGTTTTTGAATGAAAATTTTCGAATTTCGTGTTATCTAAAGTTTTATTCATAGATTTAAGGAGATGATTCTTTTCCTCCAATTCACTCTTGAATAACTTGTGTCGTTGTTGGTAACTATCGAAGGTCGATAACAAATCATTGGCTCGAGTTCGAGCCATATCTAATTCTGATCGTTGTATTTTAATCACTTTTTCCTGCATTGCATTGTGCGTTTTTAATGCAACGTATGTCTATGATAAATAAACATTGCAATAATTGGAATAGGATATTAATTATAAATTCATTATATCTTCTTTTAACCACTTACCTTTCGATATTTAACAAATTGATCTATTATGACCTTTAAGTCAGGTCGTAAGTTAACTGCGTTCATTGTGTTTTTAATTATTTCCGTCTTTTTGGCGAAACTGTTTCCTTTCAAAAATACTATTTTGAGTAAAGTCTAGACTTCCGCTATCTACCACTCTTGGATGTAGGTTTGATTATAGTAGTTAGTTCCGGTTCTACTTGCATGGGATTCACTGAGGTTCATTGTGACTAGATAGACTATTAAAGTTATTGAAAATATTCAATTTCTAAAAAGTGATTACTCCTAAACGAATTATAAATGTATTCTAGGAAATGTAGGAAGTCTCGTTTTTTCTAATTTTGAGATAAATCTTTGTTAATAATATGTTTTTATAATTCGCCGGGACCTAACCTCTTACTCTGTACATGTTTTTTTAAAAGTTGTACTTCCTTCAAGTGTAAGAAGTTTTATTTAAATATTCAAGATGTATAATAATGTGGTTCGAACGTGTCTCATTGGATCGAGAAAGTTTAGTACAAAAATATTGACGAGATCGAAAACTAATAATAATAATCTTTTGAATATGTTATCATGCAACTGTACGTCGCATATAAGGACTTATCCCATTTTGAAGCAAAATTACACAACTGATTCTACAGAACAGGAAGAAGCTGATGTAACGTTTTCAATGACACCAGACAATATAGCAGCCCAACAAAAAATAAATGAATATATAGCAGACCCTGAAAATGAAAAACGATTCAAAGTATTGCAATTGGAAATTGATGTTATGCGACAAAATGGTGAGAAAGTAGCAAAGAATATACCACCGTCTATAATGATACAACTGATTGAAGCGCAGAGTTACAATAGGAGAAAGTAATTATGCTTATATTTTGAATCTACCTTATAAAGTGTATGTATATATACATCTATCATTGTCATTCATTTCCTATATTTTTTTTAGGAAAATACTATCATACGCATGGTTAATAGAAGCAAAGAAGGCAAAAGCACTAGAAATAAAAAAATTGAAACAGTTACAAAAGATGGAATGGTTTGAGAAAAAGTATCAAGAGCCTGAAGAAAATGAATCTGAGCAAGGAATGAAATATGGATTAGCCTATAATTCAATCTTCTTACGTATTTATGAAAAAACCATGAACAATCTATATAACAAAAATGCATTAAATGCCATGCAGTTTGGTAACAAAGTTGTAATAGACTGCAGTTACGAAGATTATATGAATAATCACGAATTAACCAGCTGTGCTAAACAAATGAAGGATGTGTTTGCCATAAATCGTATACATGACCAGCCTTTTAATGTATATTTTACGAATTTGGATATGTCAGGCAAACTTGCTAAAAAGTTAGAAACTCTTATGCCAACTATCTTTAACCCAGACTATCCACTGAATATTACTTCCAAGTCATATTTAGATTTATTCAATAAAAAAGACCTAGTGTACCTAACACCTCATTGTCACAATGATATGGAAGAGTATGATCCTTCTGCAATATACATCATAGGAGCATTAGTCGACAAAGTAAGCTAGTTAAATACTATTTTTAATGTGAATTATGCATCTCTAAAATAACAGAAAATATTCATTTAACCATGACTGTTTTAGGGTGCACATCACCCTTTATCATTGGCAAAGTCAAAAAAAGAAGGTCTTCGCATGGCCAGATTACCTCTTGATAAATATTTGCAATTTGGATCTGGTTCAGGTAAAAACCTTACAGTGAATCAAGTCTTCAACATTCTTCTTGATCTGCAGCATATTGGGGATTGGAAGGTGGCACTTAAACATGTACCACGCAGAAAGTTAGAGTACAATCAAAAAATGAAACTTAGTCGTAAGCTACAATTTACCTCCAGTACGAATGAAGAGGTTCCAGTGGATGCTACATCCAGTGTATCAGATACTTTCAAAACATCTCAAAATAATGTTTCACGTTATCGTTCTGTATCTGAACAAGTTAAATCTATGCGAAATGAAGCAAGTGTATATCAACAACAGAAATCAATGCGAAATGTATCAGATTTGAGTTATGCGACGAGACTGAAACTCAAAAACAAGCAAAATAAATAGTATTATATATATAACTCAGAAATATTTCACCTTTATGGATCATATAATAAATGTAAGACGTGTAGCTCAGATATAAGTTTTTTTTATCATTTTCCACATAAAAGAATTATTTCTTAAAAAAAATTAAATATTAAGTATCCTCCATAAATAAATATATTTTAGGTTTGTAATTCACTCACAGTGTTAAAATAACTATATCAGTCAATTGGCATAAAATATATATATATATATATATATACCATATTCGCACCACGTTTATAAAACCAATATTATCTGAAATCTGATTACAATTGAATCAACTGGTGTTGTAATCGCTGTTATAATTGAGCTGCGACATTAATTCCACATTCACAGAACTCTCGTATATTGTAAAACCATAAGAAACAATGGCATCTTAAAGTAGAATTAATCTTGTAGCTCGATCACAGGTAAAAGTGACATAAACAAGATGCTATTATGAGGTATAAATTACAATCCTCAGCATTGGAATAAAAAAATTATTATTCTATTATTAGAAGTTTCGTCTGCGTTTATAATATTTTCTCTGAGACCTTTGCAAAAATTAATCCTAATTTAAAGGAGCATGGAACGTACTCACAATCTTCTCAAATACGATTATATAAAATTGAATCCACTGGTCTGAAAACTTCTCTTGATTGATACATGAGGATACAATTGACGCCACTCCTGAACTTTAATATCGCTGATTGTCTCACAGAAGCTGAGATCGATCATACGTAATTGTGGGCAGCACAACAAAAAGCGTAAACATATATCCGGTGTTAATGAGCGTGCTCCTAATAGATCCAATTGTTGTAATTTTTGACACGACAGTAGAGGCTCCAAATCGCGATCCGTTAAACCGCGTAATGCAGCCAGAAAGACTTTTTCTAAGGAACGACAAGAGCTTAGTAAAGCTCGAAGCGAATCTCCAGGAGCTCCCATTCCTAAACTGTAAGTGTAAGTCGAAGAAAAAAATGTATTTAGATAAACTAGTTAAACGAAGCTGTCGTTAATTAAAAATAAAGCTTACCACCATCCAAAATCCACTTCCCGTAATTGAACGCAGCGAGTAAGTGCTCGAACCCCATTAGGTGAGAGACTGTGTGCTTTCCAGAAATCAACACTTTCCAAATGAGGACACGAGTTTGCTATTGCTATTGCTACTTCATCCATATTTGGAATATGGTTGCAGCCTGCTAAATTAAGATGACGCATTTGTGGATTTTCCTTTAATATCGCGCACAAGGAAGACGTCTCAATAGTCGTTCTGTACAGTTCCAGACGTTCAAGAAATTGAAATTTCGTCAGCTGCCGAAATCCATGATTAGTGATGGCTATACAGTTGCGTAGGCAAAGCTCTAAAATATGTTCAATGTTACAATTTATACGGATCAATGACGATTTCTATTAATTACCTTTAAGGTCTTTGCAGATCTCTGCAATCTTGGCGATTACGGAGTCATTCACGAACTGACAGGAATTCAGTCTTAAATGAGTCAATTGACTGCCACAGGAATTTAAGAATTCTATAATATCGTGGGATGTTATTGCGTCATAATTTCCACACCACGAGAGATCAAGTTGCTGTAAATATTGACAGCGTGGGGCTAAAGAATTCAATGCAGCTATGTCCAAGCAATACCAATATGGTTTTAGATTTAAGCTGGTATAAAGGAGAGCGTCTCGTGCAATATTGTTGAAATGCCTATTGACTTTGCAGCACCGACAAAGAGACTGTAAATCCAAGTATTTTAGGATCTTCAGTAGAGTTTCGTCCTGTAAGAGAAAAAGTAAATTTTTAGATGAAAGTTCTTAACGCTGCATTAAAAATTGGAAATAAGAAATATAACCGGTAAACTCGAGAAACTGCCGCATGTATTATGTATGGAATCGCTTGTAGATTGTGATGTATCTGTCACAGAAGAAGATGCTGTAGAAACATTAATGTCATGTATTAATTTAGGAAAATCTTCTTGTAGAAACTGTTGCAAGCTATTAAAAGCTTCATCGATCGGTGGGATACAATGGCAGTGCATTCCTAGCTTAGATACTAGTTTTCCTTTAGGAACTTTATCCATTACTTTGCTGAAAAGATAAATGGAATATTATGAAAGTCTTATTATTATGGAAATTATTCTCTTTGCAGTACAAACCTTTTGTACAGGACACAATGTTTGCCGAGTGTGTTCTTGAGCTTTTTTAAATCTTGATTAATCTTTAAATAATCTGGCGTGAGGTTGTAATGATCTTCATTATTGTATTTCGTATCGCCAAGCTCTTGCAGTAATGCACTCAGACTTCGATTTTGGAATCCAATATGTGGTAAAATTAGCTCAGAGGTTCCAATAAGTAGAATTGCATCTAGTTCAGTATAGTAGTCCAATAAACTATGATTGAATTCAATTCGTAGCATTTTTGTTTTAAAATGACAAAGCTGCAATGGAGGAGAAAATATTCGCGGTTTGCGAGAAACTGTTTGTGGTGGTCCACTCCATAATTGGTGCCATCGTCCATTATTATCTCTGGTCCATATGCCAACTACGCTTCCAGGATTATAAGTTTCATAAATAGATACTCTAACTGGATAGACTTCCTCATAATATTCGACATCTTAAAGAAGAAAAGTCATAAAAATTAGTTATTTACTTTTCACTTATCGGACTTCATTAAAATATGATTATACCTATATAATCTTGACTGATCACAGGTCCATTATTCTGTGGCATATAATCAGTAGGTCTAGATGGTGCTTCATCCCACCAGCATCCATACGTTCTCTAAAATATTCTATGGTTAAGGTATGATCTTTTCAATATAAAACACATGAAATGTTAATGTTTATGAAGTACCATAACAAAAGCTTGTGGATAATCTCCATAATCTGGAAATTTACTTGGATTCCCAGCAATATTATAGGCTGTGTATGAAATACTGTTGTCGCTACCATACTGGGAACTGAAGTCTAAAACTTCTTTGACAAACTGTTCAACAAAAGCAACCAATTCCTCCTTTCTAAAATCTTTTTCCTTGTTCACCGATACAAGCTCCACTTTTACCTCGTCGAAAGACACCATATCATTAAGTAATAAGAACTCTAAAGATTCAATTTAATTTGACAGTTTCCTGAAATTATGTGCGTAACCACGATTATTTATTAAAAACTTATATCTATAGTTGGATCGAGTGATTTGAGTCAAACATTGTTTATTCGTCGATAAACCTTTATGGTTTCTAGGTTTAATACTCCGATCTATTGATTTGTTGTTACAAGTCAAAGAAATTATTTGTTGACAGATTTATAAATGTCATCAAACACTTGTCGAACTGTCTGCCATATTAAAGCAGACTGTTGTCTTTTTTTTTTTTTTATATTCTGTTTTACCTCCTATTGGCAACTAGCCGCCACTAGCATCTCCTTTCAGCAAATGCAAGTATTAACAAAGGGATTTCTCCGATAAGAGGTTATGTTCTCGGCTGTGGTACCGCATCCAAAACTGCAGTAACTGTGTTAAATGTTATTTCAAAAATTTTTACATTAAAAAAAATACAGGAATTATGGACGGCGATAAGAACACTCTTCTTGCTGTATTGCAGTTGCTGCGAAAATATAATTTAAAGGTACTTAACTTTATTAATATATGGAATACCTAACACTAAATATAAATTGTAAACAACAATATTTACTAACAAGTGAAACAATATTAAGAGTGCAATCTATTATTTGAGCATTCCTAAATTTTTCACAGAACACAGAGGACTTGTTTAGGAAAGAAGCAAACTTAACAGATATAACAGTTGATGACAATCAGCAAACAGAATCGGAAGTAAATAGTGTACTGTCTGCGTACAAGAGTGAAGGAGATCCAGCACTTTACGAGAAAGCTTATAGCGACTTAAAGAAATTTGTAGAGGGTTCCTTGGACATTTATAAGGTTCGTCGGTATTATGCTCATTACAACTGTATCCTATAATACTTATGACCATAATTTCGTTGCAGCATGAACTTGGTACAATATTATATCCAGTATTGGTACATATGTATCTGGAGCTTGTGTATAACAACCATTCCACAGAAGCAAAGCAACTTATACAGAAGTTCAGTGGTAACTTAGAAGACTATTATCAAGATGATTTGAAAAAACTGTCGAATGTAACAAAACGAGAGCAAATGGCTGGAAATGAGTTGACAGACACATTTAAGTATGTAATTTTTATCTAAAGTAATGCTACATTCTGGATATGTAATAAATAATAACTATAACTGGGCTGCAGGTCTAATCAGTTTATAATCAGAATGTCGAGGGATACTCTTTCTATACTGAAGAGACACCTGCAAGAAAAGAAACACAGTGTGCTTTTAAATATTATACAGGAGCATCTATATTTTGATATGTATGAAGGTGTTGCACGTAACAAGCAACAGATTGAAGCCACATCAGGCGCCCTTGTTGGAGAAGCTACAAGACAAGGTAACTAATAATAAAATGACAGCATAACATGTAATTAAAATTATTACTACATTCACTGTTTTAATTGATTCCTTCAGATAACAAGGCAAAGGTTTATTATGGTCTTTTGAAGGAGCCAGATATACAATGCATGCCACCAGCAGAAGAAGAAGAGGATGATACTGCTGGAACCGAAGGTGACAAACCAAAGAAAAAGAAAGCAAAGAAAGATCCACTTTTCTCAAAGAAAACAAAATCAGATCCCAATGCACCACCAGTAGGAAGAATGCCTTTGCCAAATCTGTTAGTCAATTAAGTTTTATTTTATAGTTTGTTCGCAATAAGAATGTAGAGAGGAATTGATAATTTTTCTCCAACAGCAAGGATGCCGATAAATTAGAGAAATTTAAGGCATTGAGAGAAGCATCGAAAAGAGTTGTCCTGGGACCGGATAGTTTGCCTTCTGTATGTTTCTATACCTTGTTGAATGCTGTCCATGGGTAAGTTAGTTTATATTGAATGCTTAAATAGACAGTGTTGCATAATATAATATTTAGTGTAACAGCAGCAGAAATCGCAGAAGATTCCAGTTTGCTGGCTGTTGGATTCAGCGATTCAGCAATAAAAGTCTGGAGTTTAGTTCCTCAAAAGTTGAGGCTCATGAAGACGGGTGATCAACTACAAGATATCAATAAAGAAGCGGGTTCGTCAGATTTGTAAAAAAAGATAACACTAAAGTATTATTTTCACAACTACAATGTCGTGACGAACCAATGATCTTTGCAGAAGACGTATTAGTGCGAATGATGGATGACAGGACTGCAGAGACAGTAAGATCGTTGTATGGCCATAGTGGACCAATATACGGCTTGTCTTTTAGTCCAGATAGAAATCTTCTACTCTCATCTTCAGAAGATGCGACAGGTATAAAATTCTCATTTTTATATGTTTATGATTTTGTGGGATTTAAGATTAAAGTATTTTTATGTGACAGTGAGATTGTGGTCACTTCATACGTGGACTTGCGTTGTTTGCTACAAGGGTCACTTATATCCTGTGTGGTCAGTACGATTTTCACCCCATGGATATTACTTTGCTACTGCATCACATGACAAAACTGCAAGACTTTGGGCTACGGACTCACATCAACCATTACGTATATTCGCTGGCCACTATTCAGACGTCGATGTAAGTCTGAACATTGTTTTTTATTTCCTTTATCAAATATTTTAACCAGTTATGGACAGATTTAATATAATATTGCTGCTAGGATTCACTTTTTACATTACATAGTATATTGTAGAAAGGGCTAGAAATTAAATATTTAAAAGATAATATTGCTACGATACTGATAAACCTGTTGATATTAAAGGTAGTACAGTTTCATCCAAACTCAAACTACGTAGCAACTGGTTCAAGTGACATGACTGTCAGATTATGGGACTGTGTGACAGGTAGCCAAGTAAGGCTTATGACTGGTCACAAAGGTCCAATTTATTCATTGGCATTCTCAGCTGAAGGAAGATTCCTAGCATCAGCAGGGGCTGATCATCGAATTCTTGTCTGGGATTTAGCGCATGGGCATCTTGTAGCAGCATTATCGAGTCATACTGCTAATGTACATTGTTTATCATTTAGCAGGGATGGTAACATTTTAGTATCAGGTAATTTGCCGATTATCGCTTGCTAGTATTATTATACAGTTCATCGAATTATATACCTTTCTATAAACTCCAGGATCCCTTGACTGTACTCTCAAACTGTGGGACTTTACGAAACTTGCAGAAGAAATGACACTGGAAGATGTAAATGTATCTCACAATCCTGATGTAAAGACGTGTGTAGAAACATACTTGCTCCGTACCTTTGCTACAAAGAATTCACCAGTTCTAACCCTTCATTTTTCGCGAAGAAATCTTCTTCTAGGAGTAGGAATGTTCGAGGCTTCATAAATCATTAGAATCAATTGACATTATTATACTGTAAAATCATTACATTATTAATATAAGTTTTTCAACATAATTGTCTGTTGATATCCTCCGAGATGTACAATAATAATTGTTAAAAATACATTTTTTGACAAAAATTTAAACAACGTTTATTAAATTATATTTTTATTTTAATTCAGTTAAGAATTCTTGGTAACAAATATTACGTTCAAATCAGACCAGTCCTTCCTACGTACATTAGAGGGCTTGTCGCGTTCGTTGGCTCAGATATTTATTTCTTGTTCGTGCGAAAAAAGGAAATAAATAAAATGTCGAGCGTAAATGAAAGTGAAACGGTTATCTCCTTGTAGGCCTCTGAAAGCAGTTTCTTTCTGGGCGTTGACCAGTTACTATATCAATTAATTATCCTAATAATTACTTGATCATGGGAGACAATTGCATCAGGTTAGGTGAGTCCTTTCATCTACCAATAACCGGTTAATTGGAGTGATAAGATCGATTCAATACAACATGGTTTATCATATGTTTACAGAAAATTATGAAATGCTTAAGGCTTCCTATGACTTCAAGGCCACTTTCGCCAAGACTCTCAGTTTCCGTGAAAATGATCACTTTGTTCTGTACCAGACAAATACAAAGGAGAGAAACTGGTGGCAGGTGGTGAACAGCATGGGTCAAATTGGATACATTCCTTCAAATTATGTTACCACTGTGAAGGTACATTTCATTAATATGTTTAAAATATTTCCTTGTAATTCAGAATTGAATGTTTAGGTGCAACCACAGTTTCTAATTGACTTTCTGGATAAATGTATAATAAAATTAAAAGATGAAGAACTTGAACAAAACGGTAGTCTTAATGTGGATAAGCAAGACCTGGTTCTGAGACTTGTTGAAAAGAAAAGACAGGCAGAATTGAGCAGAATAACTAAGAAACAAGCACCGATGCCACCAGACTTTGCAAATGCTGATACCGTTCCTAGACCGCATAAAGATGTAACTCCTAGAAATGTATATAGTAATGAGGAAGGAGATACAAAGTCTGCTCTCAGTAATACTACATTCGCCACAGCACAGTCTACTGTTCATTGTGAAAGAGATTCTAAAAAACCGCAATTAGTAGCTCAACAACGTCGTGGCTCAGTAAATGATCAACGCAGACAATATCCACGTCAGTCACAATCTGAAACTGTTCAACGAGTTCAGCCGGACGTTACTGACGTCCGGAGAAGTCCATCCCATACTAACGTACGACAACCTGTACAAAGTTCACCTGTGAAGAATACTTCTACTGTCTCGACTGAGATTAATTCCAAAGCTGCTTACCAGTTGGTAGATCAGGTTCGGCGGAATACCCAACTTAGTTATGAACTATCAAAGATTGCAGTTACAGTGGTGGTCTCAGGGTTAAAACAGTTGTTACCTGATAGCGCAAATCGCTGTTTGGATGATGTACTGTGTCAATTAAAAGCACCACTGACTGCTTCAAAATTGAGTATCGAGGAGACTCATGATGCAAATAGGCTCAAGGTTATTTTTGCAGAATTGAGTGCCTGCAAGGAGGATTCGCAACAGAGAAATTGGATGCTGTATGAAGATGAGTGTATTATTGTAGAATATATTAAAGAATTGACCTCTATATTGGTAAGTACGACGTTTTTTGTTTCTCAATAGTAATTAGTAGACATGATAAGCATTTACTTTTTTGTGCGTTAAAGACGAATGCAGATACAAATGTTTCTCGACATGCATTGAGACTGGATCAGTACAACAGTGTAACAACTCTGATAGATTATTACCAGATGGAAGCAAGATGGACCATTAGACAGTTATTATTGCAATCTTTTGGTGTCATGTGCAGCTTAGATCCTGTGGCTTTAACAATTATGTTAAACAGTATTTTACCAATGGAATTAGCAAGAGATATGAGAAGTAATCCAAGGAATATTCCAAAATTAAATTATTCCTCTTTATTATTGACAATGATCTTTTCAATGGGTGAACCAATGCCCATTACGCATTTAGGTATGTGATTTGCCAAGCAGTTCTTTACTCGCATGATATAATAAGTACAATAATAATAATACTTATAATTGCAGAACAATTAGGAGGAGATTTTATATCATTCCTTCTAGATTTAATTGAAACTCCTCCAGATACTGACATGGAGGATCAGATTCCAGATTTGTTTTTGCACCTTATTCTGTCTTACAATTTGCAATTCACAAGCTCGGAAAATATAGTTTTGAATTCTTTGAAAGAAAGAACCGTGGCTAAAACATTCACCGAGAAGATTTTACTCTTATTGAACAGAGAAGGTAATTACGGCATTCTTAGAATATGACAGTTTGAAAAATCGATTTTTTTATTATAGAAGATCCTGTTCGAATATTTGATCATCAGCCAGCGCCACCGCATTCTGTACTGAAATTATTCATTGATGTGTTTAGCAATGAAATAACAGCATCCCTATTTTATACAAATGACGCTAAAATTCTTATTGACATTATTCTCCGCCAGCTATTTGACATAGCGCCTGGAAATAAGGTAAGCATTAAATTCTGATACCATTAATTCTTTAAGTACTAATAAAAATTATATCATTGTTACTAGCGACGGCAGTATTTAGAATTATGCCGTCGTATTGTGCGAAGTTCCAACTACAACGAGCACCGTCACAGATCAGAAGATCTCTTGAAATGTTTTACAAGGTCTGTATGAAAATTCTTTTGTAATTGTACGAAACCATTAAAAAAACAACTAATTTATTATAGGATATTTTGCGAAGAGACGCCAGAGAGTCAAGGCGATCAACAACTTGTGCGAGAAATCAGCAATGAATTTCCCCATTTATTCAAGATGTGACATTTGCTGTCATCCCCGTCCCAAGAAGATTCGGACGATGATGATTTGCAAACACTCGTTTAAAGATACACCTGAGAGCACAAGTGTTATCTCGAAGTTGACGTTCATTGAAGGAAACCTTATTTTTCTAAATTTTGTCTTCGTTCTCCTCACTTCTGTGACCCAAGCATATCGCACATTCCTGTCATCTCCGTAGCCTTAACTCAATGATTCCTAGCATTGTTTTTTGCTCTCGCGAGGATAAACAAAAGAATTCGTTAATTTCACTCTGAAAGTTTACGGCAAAAGTGACAGAGAATGAAAATTTCTGTCTCTGTAAAGAAAAACACTTTAAAGTTTCCATATGAGAACTGCTAATGCTATTTTCTGATTGTAGTATTTTTAATAGTCATTGGGTCCAGTGCCATAATATGTGTACTAAATTTAAACGACGCTGTCCCATGGCTAAGATAATAAGTTATGCATACTCGTAGACTAATCTAAAAGCCATGACTAACTTTCGAGCAGCAAACCTACGGGATTGGTATAAGTATTATTGTACTTGTTCGTAAACTTTGGTCTAGTCCGCACACTGTGTATATCGGAATAGCACTCTGACATACGTATATGACTAACTACTGTTTAAAGTTGTAACTAGCGATGAATGAATTTTGCGAAAAAATTAGTATAACGATGCGACCGTTTAAAAATTGTCTAGTCTATTTGTCTTTAGCAGCTTATAAATATTTTCCGAATAGTTATTGTATTCTGTTATATTTACAAGTCGATACGCGTCAATTACCAAGGAATCTCAATTCTGTATGACTATAGATAAAAGATTAATAAATCATACAGTTTAGACGACTTGGAAGATTACTCGAGTGATCCTGAAATAATAATAGATTCTTTGATTTTCCAATAGTTTTATTATTAACAATAAATACTGTTTATGAAAAAAAATTCAGCACACGTAAATGTAATACATAATGACTTTTGCGTAGCAACAATTTCTTCCGACGGTGTGCATACGATTTTGTTAATTTAGTGACCGAGTAACTCTAATCCAGGGTGCGTTTTCTCACTGGACGTGATCAATCGGCAAACCCTCGACGTGTCAGATGGTGTCGATGATAAACTACCATAGCGAATAATAGTGTAAATGACGGTAATTGATTTTTGAAAAATTCATTAACGAGGTCTCCCAATAGTTTGATCAAAGAATCGTGTATTGTAAAAAATGAAGTGGCTGCGGCACTGATTGTCTTTGTTAGAACGTTGTGGTAGCTCCTCAGGGCAGATGACTATTCGCCAGTCATCATCTCCATGAATTCTGAAACACAAATTAATACGTAAAGAGGAGGATAAACGATAATGGGTTGTGTATCTTGTTGGATGCTGCAGTTACTGTATTAATACAAGTGATCTGTTGGTTTAACGACGTCTATAAATAGTCAATAAATTTTGTGGAATGTCGTGTGTTTGTAGAATGGCTTTAGAGGATATATATGGGTTGTCAGATGGCTGGTATCAAATTCCGTAATGTACAGTTGGAGAGAATATACTATGGAGCGCCAAGTCCTTGATATTGAACTTGGAACGCGCGACAACTCGTAACGATTATGGCGTCGGAAAGTCCAAGATATTAATATAAATCGCAGTGCCCTTTAAAAATATCACATTCGAGATAAAATAAAGATGCAATGGGAAGGCACGGCTCGGCAAGTGTCAGGATGGTGTGGATAAAGTCTGGTTAACGTATCGTATCTCATCTCGCGTACCCCCACGTGAAAGTAACGGTTAAGAAATATTTAAGAGTGTCCGTCAAGCAATTGCCGAGTTTTCATAAATCTCGAGGATTTCTCCGGGCGGAAAGTAAAAATAGTTAACGGCAGCCAGATTGCTCGAGATCGTCGGAGCCCGTATAAATAAACTTGTTTCATTTAGTCTTTAAACGCTTCTGATGTCGCGAGGGATTTTTTAAAAAAATGCCTTCTTATTTCAGTATATAAAAATTTATTAGACCTACCATCGAAGTCGACAGTTCCGGAACCATCGGAGTCAATTTCCTCAATCATGATATCAAGTTCTTCATCCGTAAGCTGATCGTCCAGTTCCCTGAGAATTTCGCGCAAACAAGTCGTCGGGATGTATCCGTTGCCTGAAAATATAAAATTTATATTATTATATACACTTTCGTATAAACACACAGCTCTTTCCCAATAGTGAAAAGTTATAAAACGCATCGTGTTGGCCAAACGCCGACAATGCAGGTGGCGTATTATCCCTGATACCCACAAAAACACAGTTAATAATTTAACATCCATATTCCAAGAACTTCGAGCTATTCCCGTCAGAATAATGGCGGACACGCTAAACTCTAACTCGTCTTGCAGTTTGTAAACTGTATTTCGATTCGTTGGCCGGCATCCAATAAAGCGGAAACAAAGCCATTATGCCACAAGAGTGCACAAGAGGTACAACCAGATGCCGTATGATTTTCTTGTGTATTGCTGTGTTACATTTTACGTAAAAACTTTGTTCTCTCACCTTCCTTATCATAGAGCCTGAATGCCTCACGCAGTTCTTTCTCCAGAGCCTCGGCATCTTCCTCGACAATGAACTTTGCAGCCAGTGTGACGAACTCCTCGAATTCGAGTCTCCCTGATTCTATACGTCATTTCAAAAGATGCCTTGTCAATTTGGAGTGACGAGAGAGTGGCGGGTTCTGGTCGTGTCACGATTTAAACTGTCGTTAATTTCGCCGACGTTTCTACACCATTGGTGGTCGGTCTGGTCGCGTGCAAGAACGTGTATACACGACCCTTTAAAAATGGGTTAAAAATAATCCGGTAAACCTGCTGCCTCGGCAGCTGCCCGAGGTTCTCCATATAATTTGAGTCTCTCCAGTAACCCGTAACGTATGTTAAACAGTACTTATATTCTAGATTAATAATTATTATATTACATACTGTCTGCATCGACTTCCTCGATGAGCTCATCCAAAATTTTCTTATTAAAGGGCTGACCCATCAGTCGAAGAATATCGGCTACCATATCAGTGGGGATGCTGCCGCTCTTATCACGGTCGAAGCTGTCGAAGGCCTTGCGGAGTACTATACGTAAGAGAAATTCATTTATGATAAATTTATTATACCGTGTCATAAAGTATATAAAATCTGTCAAGAAATCGTTTTTGAATAATAACGTATAGTTTTCTCGCATCGTTTCTGCTCTCTAGCGTGTCTGAAGAACTGGTTGCTCAAGCTCATTAAACTGTTTACGATGAACGGAGAATTTAATGGCGTTACGTCTAGGATCGTGCCCTGCAGCGTTTTTCGTTTTCAAAACCAGAAGCTGTTACGCCAATGTGCTCGGATTTAGATCCAATGCTAATGCCCTTAGATTACTTCGTGATTCTGGCGGCGGGTATTACTTGGCTCTGTTTCGTTCGGCCTACCGCCATTCTTATCCTCATACCCGTCCAGTCTGTTCATTAATCAGCCACCGCAACCGGTGAATTCGGTCAGGAAGATACGTCATCGTCAAAGAGTCAGACATTTGTCTTAATTTTTTGTCGTATTACCTAGTGCCCTCCTTTCACTACTATTGCTCTACGTGCCAAGATTTCTTTCAGGCACTTCGAGAATAAAATGAACGACATGGAGAAAGACGTACTTGATGACTTAAGAGAAATAAATATATGGAAATGTACAAGAGCAATTTCTAATGGCATTTGCTATTTTCAATCTAGTCGATTGTTTGATTAATCGTTATTCGATACCTTCCATCACCTGGGTAAGATGCCCACTCTATACTTAGACAGCAGCTGCCGCTAATCGAATCAAACGTAAATAAACTAGCGGGGCAAGGAGGCGTAAGAGGGAGACTCCAAGAGATTGGTCTTACGAGTAAGAGAATGAGAGAGAGGGAGAGAGGGACATGGTTGGACTAAAAAAAAACGAAAATCATATCGAGCTGAAAAACACGTGTGCCGAAAAAGAGGATGTGAAGAGGGTAACAGGGAAGACCTCGAGTTTAACGAGCATCTCACGCAAATATCCTCGTGGCTGCCTGGAGGCTGGGCGAAAGTTTTACGCTACACGTTAGCTTTGCTCGGTTTACGCGAAAAGACGCTCCTCGACAGACTTTACGTCTACGAAGGACTAAAGATAGGACTAGCTGGGGACTCTATATTTAGTACTACCACGGTAGAAAGGGGCATCGCGAAACCAGTGCACGGGATTTTGCTTTATCCAAATTCAACTCGTCTAATACTACCAGTTGCTGCCATTCTTATAGGTACTAAGGTTGAGCTGTAGAATTAGTTTTAGCACGTAAGGGACTCTTTCGCATTGTAAGACTTAAGAAGATGGCCCATGAATCCCTTAACGTACGGTTTTTTTTTGTAACAAAATGGCCCTTGCCTGAGTTAACTCGGACTTGCGCGTTAAGCGGTTAAAATAGTACTGGATATTTTGAACTAATCGTTTATCAGATACTGAACGTTGATGTTTCTTGTGATAATGATTAGGAGTTGATATAATGCATACCTGCAATTTGTTCTGGCGGAAGTTCGTCGGCCTGTAAACACACGTAGCTCCTATTAATTTATTGTTTATTATTCGAAGAGAATTTTCGAATTGGCGAACTCGAAAACTTTGTTTGACGCCAATAAAGCAAGATGAGACAGACGGAAGCAGCTGTTAATAATAGCTCAAACGATCTATCATCTCATGAGTTCTCGAGCAACAAATTGCTCAACGAATTAAACGGTTCTATCTTGAGATTCGAATATTTCCAGATTTATTTCGCAACTTGTCATTGTAATGGAGAATCAAAGGAACATCTGTTGCGACTCGTTATGTATCAGACACTTTGACGAGTTTTAATCTGGCTAATCAGTTTTAATGGAATATTTAATCTAAGATAAAAGATACTAGATTCATTGAAGTCTCGGTGAATTATGTTTTTCGTGTTTCATGAAATAAATTAAAGATCAGAGAGACTTTCTATTTAGGAAGACAGGATATGGCGGTGTTATGACTTTCTCATTAATATTTTATCGTATTTTTTATATTAATCTTATATCAAGGATTATTCAAGAAAGATAGAGCAGTGCACCAAAAGCTGTGTAATGTATCTCACGTCAGTTTAGTCTAAGATTGTAATAATATTATTATTTATTTTCGAAATATTAACAGATAACTCATTTTGATGTTGCATCCCGTTTCGTATATGACAAATGAGAAATGAATGATTAATTGGATCCATCCTATTGATACATTTGAATCTATCTGCTTGAAACAAAAGAATCTTTTTTAATGAAACAAATATCAATATCAATCATGTATATTTAAAAGAAACTTTTCATTCACTCGAAATCCAGATTCAATACTTCAAACTTTCGTTGATAACAGTTAAAATCATTTTATAATATCTTTACTATATCACAGTATACTATAGTCCAATTAACTGTATATCTGTATAAATATATCAACCTATAACAGCAAGTTACCGTCTGGCACTGTGTAAGCTACACTTAAAATGTATCCGAATTCAATAAAATTTTTCAATATCTCCAAGCAACACCTGCGATGCATCAAAAACCATGGGAAACAATATTAATATCAGTAGAACCCAAAACGAAGATAAGAAAATTTGCAGAAACTCTCAAACAGTTAGAAGTATAATGTGAGTAACAAGATTTGAAGTTAAGTATGAGGTAAAATAATTATAAAAAAAATATTGTAATAGGAATGTTTTACCAGGTCGATAACTTACAACATCATCAAGCGAACATACCATCGTGGCGGTACGGTATTAATGGAGTATACACTGATCAAGAAAGGAATAAGAAGAAGAAACTCCTCGATTTCCGGTTGAGGGATGAACTTGAGAGATAAACGGTGTTTCGGGTACTGGCGCGACGCGCCCTGTTCTCGGAGTAATATTCGAATCCGACGATATAGCGGTTGCGTCTGTACCGAATCAACCGACCCCACCATTAGGAACATGCACCCAAAGGAAGCCCCAGTTGCAAGCTTCCCCCCAATGGATTCCAGCCAATCGCAAGCTCCTTGTGGAAGCGGCAGCAACGAGGAAAGCTGTTACCGCTGTGGCACTGCAGAGGGTACGCTTGCGCTTGCGCTATTCTGGGACGACGGAATAAACCCAAAAAGCTCCAAGGGGAGCCGTGATGTCGACGCAAACCAAAAGCTCTAAATGAAAGCTGACCCCGGAGCTTATTCGATTCGGAAGCCGAATACGAGCCGAAATACGAGAAAAACAGTGCTACGGAAATGCTTGTAACGCCTGGATTGCTATAGGACGAAAACGTCGGAATGAGGGTGAAATTTATAATGATTTTTCGAATAGTTTCACTTAGGTATTTGCTATGCTTGGAATGGGAACAAATTATTTGTTGGAATGACGTTTTATATTTTTTAGAAACAGGAGGCAGTGATAGATACTATTCTATGGCAAGGACTGATTTGTGTGTTTGTTATCTTAATAGGGAATGTATTTGCGCATTCGTGAATCTTAGATACGGCAGTATGGTTTAGGGAAATCGGTCAATTAACCGTAATTCCTCTTACCAAAGAGGAATGCGATTGATTTATGGATTAGGTTTACGTATTGAATATAGCGCGTAATTTGAGTTTTCGTGAGAAAAGATTGATATATTATACGGCAATACGTGGGATTAGTATCATTGAAAGTCAACGGAAGTTGTGCGTACTTCCGGTTGAACAAAGTTGTAAAGTAAGAAATTTACGTCTCTCTGATAGACGATCCAGCTGTTCTGTCAGGTTTTTTTACCGATGCTGTTTATGCTTACCTTGCAAACATTATTTTCATGTGTAAACAAGTATGGGTGTACGTATATAGTGATTTCGATCTAGTTTTTAGGATTTATGATTGTATCGTAGATCGTAGGAAGAGCTAGTACGTGATTCCTTTAGTAAAATCGGCAGATTTTTCGGTTCTGCTTTAACAGCAACTTACATTCGAACTGTAAGTTGGAATTTGATGCAGACTGTTTTTGAATCTTCATTACATTCTTTCTTTTGTCTTGAATCTTCTAGCACGCCGGCCCTCGAATTTTGTCAACATGTTGTTCAGGGCTCTGGCATAGGACTTCATGCATCATGACTAGACATATTTTTTTTATAAAGAAAACATTCGACTCGGACCAGTTTGGGCGAATTTGTTCATCGAATTCTCAGAATTTCTCAACGATTTCCGGGCAACTTGACAACACGCGACAGTGCGCAGTATTCTAGATTCATTTACTTTTTCTCGAAATACATAAATCACGAAGTTAGCTGAAAGAAGCAACGTTTATTGGTTAATCTTATAATAATTTTCCATTTTCCATGCAGTTATCCAATTCTGGTTTAGCTTTCCTATAGAATGATAAATGAATAACAAAGCACGTAGTAAGAGATTTGGCATTCAAATTAGAATACTCCACGTGATAATTTACTTACTTTACTTACTTGAGGAACCGCAAAAATAAAATACGTTCTATACTTCTAGTTCAGTAAATGCCAGTGGACTGACGCTGCTTTTCATAGAACAATCGAAAAGTTTGAATCTTCCAATTTCGAAATGTTCGCACTGTCGACATAAAGATTCAGCATACAGGATTGAATTAATGGCACGAAACTTTGGGGGATTCTAGGAAACGTCGATAATATCGAGGATCCAAGGGGCTGATTTATTCGAACTTTACAGACCCCAAGAGATTCTACAGGCCTTCCCGTGACACTGATTTAGCACTGCCGATTCTTGAATAAATAATTCTACCACTAATGGCTCACCACTCACGAGTTTGATATTCAATAGTTTTGGACATCTTTGATACGACCAATATATTTATTCTATATCCTTAATAGAACCTGTTTGTATTATCAGTTTCATCGAATATTATTCCACGAAGATTTATAAATATTAATTCGCATAGAGTGGCTGCGTCATTAAAATTTTAACGCTATTATCAGCTCGTAAACATTTAGCTGGCTCGAATATGTTTGTTAATTTTTCATTATTGAAAATTCATCGCCCAGGGGGGGCACAATTAGCGTTTACTATCGACGTCTAGACACGCAGATATTAGGATGCCTAACTTCTAACTCCTATGTTTTTGTTCGCCCACGGGATACATAGGCTGGCAAAGTGCCAAGACGATTGTACGAGCAAAGAACATACTAAATACTAAAACTGTAGGTATAGACTGAGTACAATCGGTTAGAATACAGTCTGGTATGTAATCATACTGGAATGACCTAGATACATATGCCTGCATACTCTGTAGGGAGTAGTGCGTTAGATTTTACGTTGTTTACCATATTTTCGAAATTCTACAAATAACACCGCTGAAATCATTTCGGCGGGATTTTGAAAGCTGTCGAAGACTCTACAGTTGTATCGATGTGTATCTGTTGATGGATTTTTAAAAAGGTTCGTTGGCACTGTAAAAATTGTTTATTGTTAGACTGATAACATCCAACTGTAGTGACGCGGAAGAAAAAAGAGTAAATTGCTATTTTCAAGTATATGCCATAGTTTTGATGATTTCGCAAAATGGGATTTGGCTACCTATCCACAGGTTGTTGATTTTCCTCAGTCATGTTTTCTGGGCATGCTGACAAACGTGACTAGCAAGTGACTAGCAAGTGAATAGCATGACATTGGCACTTGTTTATTATACTAGTCGTGATGTACACATGTGCTGCAAAATGCTATAGTGGAATTTGTAACGTTTTGCGGCGCCTTCCCAGATTTGACGGGCTATTGTCGGAAAACTCGGGAATATGACCAAGGAGGAGTTTAGTTTTGTCAACTTTTTCGACACGTACTGTGAAGGTGTTATCTTTGGCTACGCCATATACCTTCTCTCGTACTATGTTATAAGGATATTGTTTCTGGCAAGGGTTAAAGATTATCTATTTGTTGGATGAAATCCATGCAAAATATTTTCCGACTTCATGATATATTGAACTTTGAAAAACTCGTCCTCTGATTTCTTCAAGATTTTGAAGATTGAAACGCAATAGAAAATGTATATTATCATTTTCTTCCTTGCTGACTCGTGTCTTGAATTTTTGGTAGATGGCACCATGTCTTACACTGCATTTTTTTTCTTTCTTTATTTGAGGCACCTCTTGACCGACTGTCGATAATGGGTGCAAATATAATCAAAACTGTATTATTAAGTTAACCGGTTTGAGGTTATTTACATTGATAGTTCGATGTAAAGAAACAATTTTATTAAATAAATATGAATAAAATACTGTCAGCACCTATAAAACAAGTGAGCCAGAAAATTAATTCGGGCGATGTACGGCCTTCTGAGATTTGTAAATCTGTTCTTAAGTTAACATCGGCTATAAAACCGCTGAACGCATACATTACAATAACCAGTGATCTGGCTGAAAAACAATCACAAGATGCGGATAAAAGACATAATGAAGGAAAATCTTTGGGAAGACTGGATGGAATTCCTATTGCTATCAAAGATAACTTTTGTACTGGAGGACAGCGTACTACATGTGCATCTCCAATGCTAGCTAATTTTATTCCAGAATACGATGCTACTGTTTATAATCGATTAAAAGATGCTGGAGCAATTCTCATTGGCAAAACAAATCTAGATCAATTTGCTATGGGCTCAGGCACTGTAGACTCTTATTACGGACCAACTAAAAATTTGTGGAGTTCTGATATCTTGCATTATTATACTTACGACTCTCATAAGGAAATAAGTCCAAAACCGTCAAATTGCAGAAAAGACGACTGGTACATTGCAGGTAATAAGTAAAGTTTTCTAAACGTTTATATTTCTATATTGAAAAATGGTATTTAATACAGGTGGTAGCAGTGGTGGTTCAGCAGTTGCTGTGGCAACAAGAACTTGTTATGCTGGTATAGGATCTGATACTGGCGGCTCTACTAGAAATCCTGCATCATATTGTGGACTAATTGGTTTAAAACCAACCTACGGATTAGTATCACGCCATGGACTTATACCACTAGTGAATTCAATGGATGTGCCTGGAATAATTGCTCGAAACGTAGA
>JARQST010000399.1:769956-840682 GCA_030142225.1 Pachycephus smyrnensis | reverse complement strand
GGATTAGTATCACGCCATGGACTTATACCACTAGTGAATTCAATGGATGTGCCTGGAATAATTGCTCGAAACGTAGATGACGTTCTTTTAGTTCTCAATGCTATAGCTGGTCCAGATAGTTTTGATTCAACTACGTTGCAAAGAGATTATACGCAATTTGAGTTACCTGAGTCCATAGACATCAAGGGATTGAGAATTGGTATTCCTACAGAGTATCGTATTCCAGGATTAAGTGAAGAAGTCGAATCATGTTGGGACAAGGTCGCATGTCATCTAAAAGAAGCTGGTGCTACCATTATTCCTGTTTCTTTGCCCCATACGAAATTTTCTATCGTTTGTTATTCGGTTCTTAATCAATGTGAAGTTGCCAGCAACATGGCACGCTATGATGGCATAGAGTATGGTCTAAGAGCTGAGGAAAATCACTCAACGGAAGCACTTTATGCTAAAAGTAGGAGCGAAGGTTTCAATGACGTTGTTAGAAGTAGAATATTAGCAGGAAATTATTTTTTACTTCAAGAAAATTATGATGACTATTTCGTTAAAGCAATGAAGATCCGCAGACTAATATCAAACGATTTCAATACTGTATGGGATTCCAATGTGGATCTCCTACTTACACCAACTACCCTCTCTGATGCTCCTCTTTATTCAGAATATACTTCCTCCGATAATCAAACTCAATGTTCCATTCATGATTTTTGTACTCAACCAGCTAATATGGCAGGCATACCAGCTATAAACGTACCAATAACAATATCCAAAAAAGGACTACCTATATCTCTTCAGCTTATGGCTCCATTTCTTCATGAACAAAGATTACTTACTATAGCCAAGTGGATTGAACAAGCTGTTCAATTTCCACAACTTACCTTAAAAGATACAAATTTGTTAAAATGAAGCCTTGTAAATAAATTGTAAATATACGTATTTATTTTAGCACATGTTTTATGTATACAACCATTAAAAAAGCAAAAAAGAACCAAAATAAAAATGAATTTATTCTTCATCAATGCTCCCAACAATACATCCATAATTAAATATTTACTCTTTAGCATAGATATGGCTCATTACTCAAATTCATCTATTTTGTTTATTCAAGTTTCTATGCATTATATTTCATCCACTACGAGTTAGAGACCATATAAATCATAGTGTTTTATTATGTCTGTTTAAAGTAGTCACCATTGCAGAAAGTAAAACGTGACCTTACAGGTAATCACTTCTCATAAAGTAAATCTTATTAAAAGTCAAAATGATATCCCCCGATTATACAGCCGTACTAAAAAATGCCGACGCTTTTATATCCCTATAATTCACAAAGAAAATATCTCACTTAATTGAAGGTACATGCAACATGTGTTACTTATGGCTAAGTACTCAAATACACGTCATATTCATCTCTGTATTTTCCAGTTACATACGATAGCATGTCACTTCCGTCCGTCGTGCATATCTGCATTGTGTTACATAATAGTAGGAACACGGGAGCAATTCAAGCGCGTATTTTGCATCCCCAAGATATTCGGGATGCTGCCAGTGTACATGAGTCATTGTACTCTGGAGTACAGTTGACTATATCTCAGAATACCATTTGTTGTTTAATCAGGTCGTGTTTTTTCGAGTAAAACAAGTTTAGTGTTATCGCGTCATTGAAATTCGTACCCTTTGTCCAGATAATTCATTAAATAAATGCCACTCAATAGTTTAGTGTTGAACGATCAAGGGTGTAAGGAACTTTAGACACGTTCAATTTTCATATATCCAATAATTAAACTACCAATGGAAATATTAAACCGTATTGAATTATGTCCTATCCATTATACGGCTAAGGTGATGTTGCAAGGTGTTTTAGGGTGGATGGTATACATTTTCAGGATATGATTAGTATAAGGGATGACATTGGAAATGAATGATCAGGCTGGGAAACAGGGTTGGGCATGGGGTGGTAGGGACGCATGCGTCGACCCGGGCTGGGGCTGTCGGGTTGCGCTCTGGCGCTGCACGTCAGTTGTCGAAAAGTCGTCGTTACGTTGAGAGGTGATTTTACGGGATTTTCTGCATGAAGTGTGGACGTAACCGTCGCGGCGCTTTTAAATTTCCTTAAGGATTTCAAATTCCTACTGATTTTTATAGAATTCTTGCTATTTTTCTTGATCGACTTTATAATCAGTTTCAGTGAGTGATTCAGTACGATTACACCACGACTTTACTTGAATAGACCCGAGTGGCTATTCAAGTTTACAAGTGCGCGATAATCGCTAAAACGTAAAGAATATTGAACTCTTTTTTTTTAATACTCTAAAAATTGAAAACTGTATGGCTAAAGGCAGTTGCGTTTTTTTATACGAGCTTTTCATACTGATCCTTGTAATCTTGTCACCTATGTAATTTGATAGGTGCTTCGTTACGCTTTAGACCATTTTTTTCTGAACCCTTTGGCTTTCTCCATATATAATAGGTTTAAATTTAACCTTTGAGAGAAAAAGTGTAACTGGAAGTGTATATTATATACATATAAAATATGCATAAGAATTTAGTAAACGATGGTCCATTGACAATTTCTAATCCGTTAACATAACAAGCAGCGTTTTTGTTAATTATACAGTAGAATCACTATTTTATAAATTATTCTCTTCTTTTCGTATGTTCTACGCAGATACCAGTACGACGAGTCGTATGAATGGAGCATAATATAAAAAGACTTTAGGGACCGAGATTCTTTTGCGAATCCTCTTCGTCGCATAGACACTACCTCGAGCGTTGAAAAAGCTTAATCGAATGACAAAGGAAGCGTTTACGGTCGGAATAGTATATTCTATAGAGAGAATGACGACGTTCTAAGTACCTAATTATCACTGATATCTTTTTACCCATGAAATTTCACTGATCAATTTAAATTACAGTGTTAAACTGCCGCGACGGATTAAGATACCTGATCTACTTGCATAGGGGTTGAGAATCCGATACGTTAACAAGGTTAAGTGCTAAAAGAACATAATGGCGCGGATCTTTGACAGAAAGAGGCTCTTTCCTGAATATAATCGATAGATCACGGGATTGATATACGTAATCGATACGACAGAGACAATTTCGACAGCTACCAGGCAACTAAGACATTGAGGGTTACTGTTCGACTTGGATTCGGATCGATGCATAGTGCAGTGTGATCGTACAGTGTTTGGTTGGCGTGGCAACCGTGAAACTTTTTAACATGGAATAGATTGACTCTGCAAATTGGGAGAGATTCTCAAGTGTCTGAACGTTCGAGTGGAGTATCGATCAAAGAGGTAAGTTTAAATTCTGACCTTGACATTAACTAGTTGATCCATTGCCAAATAAATGGTTTATGTATTTCTTTTGTTCGACCTAGACTTTTCGGAGTTGTCATACCACTCTAGATAATATGATCATTGCTTTGTCGATTTTTTCAATGATTTTTTGTTGCTAGTAATCAATACTTTAATCGATTTATCATTGGTAGGTATTTACGTTACCTTATAACCTCCCAGACTTTTTTGTACTCCATTTCGTAAGTGAATTTACAAGTGAAACAGAATGAATTTGCATATAAATTCGTGCCGTAAGAAATATCATGAACTCACGAAAATCATTGAATCAGGATGTTGACAGTTACCAAAGTGAGGATGCTCCTTTGGGAGAAAAAGAATATATAATTTATTACTCCAATATTTCTAAGATGTTCTGACAGATTTATACGATGCATCTAAATCGTGTCTGCGCATACATATGTTTTGAGTCCCACGTTGTATCGTGACACATTACGTATGCAGTGAGAGCAGACGGCGCGGCGACGTCGGCGTCGGTATCGGTATGCCGTCCCACGATTAGGTCGTGGGTACGGATCGTCAGTGAGATGACGTCAAAATTTACTTGCGGGTAGTACAAGTGCGACATCCGGGCCGTCGTAATTACGAGTGGCGTCACTCGTTCGACTTAAAGTAGGGGATATCTCGGTCGACATTATGTGAACGCGATATACTAAAGCCAACCGATATGTGGGCCAGTCAGTGCTACGTGTATTGTCATGCGAACGGTTGCTGCTTCGTCGAGACGTTTCGTCCTCGCATGCGCCATGTTCTTCACCCTAGTGAATAATCAGCGACCAAGAAGAAGACTCTTTCTGTGGGCTAGATGGCTACTCTGGTTTCTCTATGCGAATTTACTCGAACTTGGTGAGTGCGTGACGTCGTAACATTTCCATGAGACATGGCCGCCTAAGCTTTTTGTCTATTACAAAGATTCATTTGACACTTGGAGAACGAGAATGCCGGATGGGATTCGCGAAATTCTATTTCAAAATGTTGGACTCGTCTGCGACGGTTCGTTATTTAACATTTTGCAACCTTTTTGAGAATGAACGTTACGGAAGGCAAAATTGCAATGCGTCCCGAGGATGAGTACGAGGACAAGTTTGTTGTTTCTTTCGTCTTGTGAAATGTCAACGGATGTTTCGTTTAGACGCCATGAAGCTTACCCGACGCGTGTAGGTAGTTCACTAGTTGGTGAAGGAGTATTAGGTAAGAGGGATGTAGAGAATACTGTGCAAAAACGTCCGTGTAGCCATGATCGTTCGTTTTGTGTCGGTCTCTTTTAATCGACTGCGCCCACGTGCGCGAACTGGGTCGCCACTTCCCCTCACGTTTGAACGCCTCGTCCACTTCCGCATGCTTCGTTCCGTCGCGACACGTCGCGTCGTGAGCACTAGGCTTAAGGCACGGGTTTGCTTACAATCGAGTAGGTACCGTAGATCGGCTGACAAAGGGCCAGACGTAGAACTCTGAACAAAAGACCACGTCGAATACCTTGGAACACCTGCTTGCCAAAACGCTGCTATTCCCCTCGTAAATTCCAAAATGGTTGCATATAGGATCTTTCGGAACGTAGGAACGCAGTAGCGTTCATATTTAGAGCTGCGGAATCCATCGTCCTCTATTATGCAGAACGGTTGAATTGCTGGCAATGAGAACCTTCCGGTAGTCACGCCATTTTGTATATGCCCTTGGAATTTTTGTTCGAGGATCAAGCGTGAGCTCTCTTTTTCTCCCTCTCTCTTTCTCTCTTTACAGAAAAATTCGATTTCCTCGAAATTCGTGAATGGCTGTGAAGTTTTGTCGGGCTCGCATTCATTTTTAGGCATTGAGGGAGGATTCGCTAATTGGATAACGACTGGGGTCAACTTGCAAACTCTTTTTGGCAGTGCGTACGTGATTGAGTCCAGACTCCCGAAGCGGCTATTCAGTCACGGAAATATTTTCCCCCCTTGGGTAGCCAATGAGCAAACATGCGGTTCATGTGATAAAGATTGAGTGAACTTCGTAGGGAGAGTTAGTGGACGCGAGAGAGAAAGAGAGAGAGTGAGAGGGAAAATAAGTGAGTAACTGAGTAAGAGAGCTTGATTCACGGGAATCAATGGCCGCTGATTGCCCCTGGACCAATTACCTACCTAGCTATCAAGGGTAACAATAGCACTCTTGATTTACAAGTTCCATAGCACGCCCGGTTCTATTACATTGCGTTTCATTTTCATCCTGTTCCGTCCACCAATGTCCTTGTTTGGTCCAAATAAATGTTTCATCCTAGGAAAACCTATTACAGTAATACAGCAGAGAGAAAATGCATCAGAGTAGTCTCATTATTACGTATATTTATGAGACGTGTAACTACGTTAGTTTAATTTGGAAGTAGGTACAGAATTGGCTGCATTAAATTTCATACAAATTTACATATATTATTTGCTCAGGAAACTACCTTTGTACCTGCATGAGTTTCAGTAACGATGCGATTCTATATAAATTTAGTTGATTGAATTTAATGGGATAAGGAAGGTGAAAAAGTTGGGTATTTGTGAATTATCTTTGTTACAGAATCTCATGTGACATTTTGCGTACGGTCCATGTGTGATTAGCGATTGTCATTCTACTTTTCGAAGAGCGAGCTTTCAGTGAGCTTTTTCGAGGCTGATACTTATCCTACCTTTGAAATTTTTCGTGAAACTTCCCTTTGACAAATACGGAATAACCTTTGTTTTAAGTGTTCTTTTTATTTTTCGCGACTTTTCGTATTTTATGATACGTGAACGAGAAGTGGGGAGATTAGTAATGCGAGATAATTTTCAGGGTCGCGTAAGGATCCTCACTTCAGTATTCTTTTGTTATGTATCGTCAGTATTCGATGGTGGATTCAAATTTTTGAGGAATATAATTAGGATGATAGGGTATGTCGATAATGTATTTCTCTGTGTACTGGATATGATAATTTGCTCAAATATTTTGGTAATGGTCGATGATAAGTTTTTTATGTTCGAAGTCTTATCTCCGATGATAAAATGCTAATGATTATAGGAATTATACTGAAAGTTTTATTTTTCACATTTTGCTTGAATCTAAAATTGATCTGTTGAAAGTGGAAGAGTCCTAATCCTGAGTGGAGGATTAAGGGCAAGCTTAAAATGAAACTTTTAGTATTAAAAAGACCGAGTCTTGCTTTTTTTATTTACAGTTATTGAAATATCTGACTTTATCAAGCCTGTAGCAATTCATTTGGAATACGTACCTACTAATTAATTGTAACTAGGGGTTTTGCATATGGCGTTTGCATGCGAGCTGTACGTTGCGAGAAAGAGGTAGAGAGAAAAGGGGAGAAGGAGAGAAAGAGAGAAGCTGTGTTACGGTGTAATGGGTAAAGTGTCCAGATTGGTAATCGGCGGATTCACGGCGTTGTAACGGAATCTCCTCGCTTTCCTAGATAAGACCCATTATTAAGGGCGAACACGCATGGACCAAGACGGTATAAAGGCGAGGGACATTTAGGGTGATTTCGTTGTGTTGGTAATGCTGTGACGCACAGCGGGTTTTCCCGCTCGTCGACATTGCTTTTTAAGCGTCCGTTATCTCCCACGAAATTCACAAGGGGAATATCTTACTCGTTCATTAAGTACAAAAATAAAGCCAGCAGACACCACCGTGAATATTAAAACTTTTTTTTTAATATTTCGTACATTTATCATCGTGAATATAACAGCTATAGATAAGAAAGTATAGGTAGAACTCGAGTGTCCCATAACCAAGGGATTGACCCAATTGAAGACTGGTACCAATCATACAATCTTTAAATCGCGATATTTCGTGTCGAGATTAGATCGAGATATATCGATCTCTGTCAAAGTGCATATAATATAGTGCATTCTGGGTAACAGGAAACAAGTTTCCAGCAAAGTATATATCGCTAGAGAAGAATGAATCTGAGTATTCAAAACGTCGAGTTCAGCATCCATTAAAGTGGTCCAGATTAAATCAATTCGACGTTCGTATTCCAACGACTAGACAGTACAGACCACTGTCCATTAAGCATCCTTAGATATTACGCGAAGTTATTCGCAAACATCTACCACATCTACTCTACCTGAATGCCAGGTAGAGGTTCAGAGACACTATGAGAGTTCAGAGCTACAGGTAGAGCGTCATCATCGGTCCGGTTCTAGCTTGTCTATCCTTGTTCCTGCCGGTAAACTTCGGCCGGACGATCTCTTTTCCGAGAAGCCGAGTTCTCGTGTTCCCTGCACCCTGCACTCCATCCGAGTATTGATCCGTTGCCTCTTCCCTCGTCGTTACGCCCCTGCGGGGGCGGATTGCCCCAAACCCAAACCGAAACTCCAACCCCAAACCAAACCACCTTACCACCCCTTCTCCAGCCCCATTCCATTTCATCCCGCAGGCTCTTTCTACGTGTACAATCTCTTCTCTCCTTCTGTACCTCTCTCTCTCTCGCTCTCTCCTTTCCAACATTCTACCTCTCGTCCTTCCACCCACGTCTTTCCAGTGTGCCTGATATACATGGACTCTGTTCGTACTCATATATATATAGCAACTTTGCACTAAGTGTCGAATCCAATGTCCGTTGAGAGTATCGAGTAGCATTTGCTATTGCGTTTCAAAGATACTATTTTCCTGGCACAATTTCTAGCGAAGCGTACAGTCGAATCACGCTTCTTTGCGATGAAAAATAGTGTGTCGATCAACACCTATTTATGGAAACTCAACCTGACCTCAGAAAGTATATGAAAATATTATCTATGTAAAATATTAAAGGATTCGACTAAGTGAAAAAAAAAGATACAAAAATTCGTATAATTGATGAAAAGTCGAATGGGTACGTGTATCTCTATGCTTTGTATTACAATGCGTCTCTCTGCTTCCCGCTCCAATTCTCTTGATATCCCCAATCAGTCGTACTTGCTGTCTGCTAAATCCGTGGTACCATTAGAGAAGAGAAAAAAGATTGCGACTTATTACTTCGACGAGTTAATCGATCGAATCGATTTCTCTAGGATCGATTCATCTTGCAGTCGTAGTACAGAGGCGAATGAGTCTCGTAGCAGTAACGAATAGTCGCCCATAGGTGATAGGTGAGTAACGTGTTTATCTACGTTTTAGTATCCTTATTACTGTATTAAATGATCCGTATGGATTTTGTCGATGGCGCCGATAGGCATAAGGACGCGTCATGAAAATTTCGTTAAATCTAACATCGCGACGTTACTCGCGTTGTTACGTATTTTCACAGTCCGTCGGCTGATTGGATTTCCGGCTGGTTAGTCATCGGTTGATTCGCATGTCCTCCTGATAATATTGGGCGAGGCTCTTTTCACGGACCGTCGCTTTCTCCGTAATCAGACATGAGAATCCTGGAGCTCTGGGACAGTTTATGTTCTAAATTCTACGGACACTGGATAAACAAAGCATGAGACATCAGGAAATCGATCGCTACTTGCGAATAGACCATACGAATCGTATCGTGAGAATTTAAACGCGATTTATACGAAAAAGTCGTGGGATGCGTCGTTATTGGCTAAAATATTTAATTACCCAAATCTTTTTTTCATAGTATCAATAATAGTATTATAAAATTGTAGTATATTAAATGCTTTCTATGATTTTCACTTTTATCGATATTTTCCATCTCTCGTGTATCCATTCTCTTAGCTATTATTTCGCGTGCTTATCTTCGATGCTTCACACTCGATGCAATAAGCTTGCCTATCTCGCGCGACACACCGGGAAAAGAAACCGGAGTCTATCCCAGCGTGATTTATTTTATGGTACACTTTATACTGCACATAGTAAATAAACATAAGATCGAGTAAATCTAACGGAAATGAGATAAACGACTTTTGAATATCCGGAAAATATAACACGCTCCCTGATACCAGTAGAAAAGAGGGACTGACTAAGTTCCAGCTGTGAATTTATCTACCTCGGTACATCTCTGGCAACCATCCTGACTTTGATGTTCGAGATGAATAAATACCAAGATCGGCCAACGCGAAAGACGTGTAAAATGGCGGCTTGGCATTTCAAGAGACGATAAAACTATCTACTACATAGGTCTTATGTACTATGTAAAATTTAAACGTTCCCTCATACCCCTCTCTGCGCTATCTATTATTTCCAGATCGAATTGATAAGCCAGACAGGAACTTGTAACGAGCGCGACGTAGTGAAATTGTCAGTCCTTAAAAACCCTCGTGAAATCTGTCGCACAAAAGTAAACAATGATATTGTACCTGCGTGTGTACGCACGCATCCTTAAGTGCTTACGCATTGCCGTGCATGACGTAAGCAGGCTGTATTCGCGGTGAAAACAACACGAGACCTTATAGAAGGGGATGGAGGGATGAATAATGCTAGCAGAGTGGGTGAGATGCTTACTCGCGACCCTCTGGCCCTATTGTAATCGCTCATTGTTGAATCCGTTTTGAAAAAACTCGAGTTCGAGTCGTTCGACACTCGGTTGAATGCGAGAAACGGGACTCGCAGAATGGGCACCAAGTATAGTGGAGGACTCGCACGTAATACTAAATCAATATCCAGGAATGGGGTGCCCTCGGTGTACAGGACGTTTCGAAAGTAACTCATTGCGCGTAGAGCTTACTAAATGTAGACAAAGAGAATGGAAGGACGAGGGGGAGAACGAGAAAGATGGAGGGGTCGGAGGGAAGGAGCGAACGGTATATCACTCTAGAGTATATTGCGCTTTTACAATATTCCACTGTTCATTTGTCATTTGTTATTCAATACTGCGTAGACTTTCCCCTGGTGCGTGGGTCCATCAAGTAAAATTGGCTGGCCTAACCTTCGAAGGCGGTAGGATCCCTTCGCCATGATCTGACACACGATACCTGTCTCATGGAAACTGTTTACTCGTTGTCGGAACAATTTAACGAGAAGATATCGTGCAAGGCCTCGAGCATATCCGAGAGTGGCTCCATTAACTTGACGGGTTCGTGTCGGAAGTGGAATTCGCGTGATATCAATGACGTTCCCGATAGCAGCCAAGCGAATTAAAATCGAAGCACACAGATAGCGTCTGTTACGGGCATCCTAGAATAACGTGCGAAACTCCGTGTTGTCTGACGTTGCGATCGAATCTACATGTGCAATGCGCATGCGCGGTGGCTATGTCTTCTTCGGTATATGCACGTGAATTAATCACTTGAAGTTAGGAGTCTTTAACGTTAGTCTTGTGCCTTTATTCCATCAGTGTTATTGGACTTGTATCGAGTCAGGCTTTTGCGACCCAAGAAGACAAATACGTTGTAATGACGTATTCGAAGGGGTGGCTGGCTTTAGGCTGGTACGCAGCATACAGTTGACGACACACGGCACACGTCACAGAACTTAGAGGAGGACTCCTGGATCGGGATCGGGGAGAATTTCAACTAGGGGATTGGCTGACGTTCGGAGGGGTGGTTAGGGAATGGTCCGTATGAGGGTTGGGGAGAAACTCGACTGTCGGCTGGTCACGTGCACGACGTCGCGCGGTTCATTCACCAGCGTTCGTCCACCCCTGCGAGAGCTCTGCTCGAAAACCAACCCCAACCCACCCCCGTGTATATACGTACCTATATACATATTCGGTATTCGTACTGTGTATTCTACCCCCTGTGACGAGCTACCCAACCCTTGTGACCCTTCATTCTCCGGCCCTGTCGACTGTTAGGTATATACAGGCTGTCTCGAAAGCCGATTTTCTCCTGGGGCATTTTCGTGAGAGAATTCAGGGAAAACTTCCCTCGCGTCTTTATAAGTTTGCGGATATTTTTTCTTTATTTTAAATTTAATCAAACCACCAGTGGAGGGAGAGTCATACTGTGCTGACGTTATTCTGACGAAGTGGCTTATTTATACACGAAGGGGTAATTATTTATTATTTATGTATCTCATTATAATTTTTTTTGTCTCGGGGACGCCTGAGGGTAGGATTTCGTTTTACAGAAACAGTATACGGGTACAGTGGAGCTGCGTTATACAAGTGAGAAAGTGAGACTTTGTGACGTCACAGAGAGGAGCCGCGAAATCCCGCAAAAAAAAGACGTTAAAGGGAAGTTGGGTTGGAAGTGAAAAGGAGAAAAAAAATGAAAAGGAAAAATAAAAATGAAAGGAACGTTCGCTCTCTCGCAAATGACTAGGGAAGTCAAAAGCCCATGAACTTCCAACAAACTTGTTCCAAAAGTGCGATCGATATTTTTACAATGGAGTACGAAGTCCTTCCGTGCTATACAGTAGTGGAATGTCTCGATTAGGAATTCCTAGAAGCTCTCGTCTCTTCTCTAGAGAAAACGTACGTACGACGGCTGCTGCTACTGCAGCAGGTGATGCATTGTTGAAAGGGTCTTCCAGCTGGTGTCAGGATCTTTTTTGATTTGCATTTCCGGCTAGAGAGATTCTATCCTTACAGTCAAGCGATTTATGGTTGTCAGCACTATGAAAAATATTCCTAGTTATGTATCGAGTAGTTGTTTTGATGTATTATACTGTCGTGACCCGAAGAGGTTAGGTACTAATCGTCCATAATTCTCATAATCATCAATGATGACTTATTTACATGATCTGACATTGTTAGCTTCTCATTAAGTGACTAATTTCAGTATACAGAATCGCTATCGACTGGTAAGTTTAAAAATGCGACGTCAACTGCCAAATGGGATTCTCTACCGTGTATAATGGAGCTAACTGAAAATTAAGCTTCGTCAAGATACCTATGAACGATTCGAACGGCTGGCAACTGCGAAGCGGCGGTTTGCCAATGGGCCACCGGATCTCGTTAAATTCCCAAACGTATTCATATGTGAGGAAGTTTCCAGCGACCCATATGTCGCCCTCTCTATATTCATACACCGTATACCTATATGTATTACCGAGTTATAACCTGTGCGCATGCGCGGGAGTGCATAACGGTATAAATTTTATGAAATAAAATCTCTTCTTCGTTGCATACAGAATATCTTCTCTGCGTGTCTTTTGTATATTTTCATATTGCAGGGCTTTCAGACAATTAACGTACCATTGGCATAATTATCAATCAGTTTGATTTGCTCTTAGGTAAACGATGAAAAATTTTTAAAATTTTCTCTACCCACCTGCTAGGAGTCTGTTTATTGGTATTATTACTTCGTAAAAGTATTGAATGTTACAGTGTCGAGTTGTTCGATGGGCGTGGCAAATGTATTTAAGAAAAAAAATTTTGACGGGTTCAACAGCATCGACAGATGCGCAGGCACCCACGTGGATACTCGAACCCGACGGTAACAGATCCTGGTGTCTTCCTATCTCGAGATCCTCCGGCCGGTTTCCTTGCGTGAAGTTTCTGCCTGGAATGACAGCTGTGGATTTTTTAAATCGACGGGTTAGCATCTGCCGCAAACCCGGCACTATGCTCCAGGTCTGTGGTCACTTCCATTTGCTTCCATTTCAGATCCTGCTCGAATCATCTACCGTGTCTTTTCGGGAACAAAGCGACAGGCTTCAACGAGAACCATTCACCAGCTTCAAAACTCGTTTATCCCCTTATACGAAGTATTATTCTAGAGTCAAAAGAAAAGTAATTTCGAAATTATTTTTCTTTATACGAATTATTACTCTAGAGTCAAAAGAAAAGTAATTTCGATATTATTTTTCAATTTTAATGTAATTATATTACCGACAAGACATCTATTTTCGCGCGTTAAAATTTCTATACATAGTCGCCCACGTACCACTGCTGTTCGATACATATTGATTGAATCGTTAATTCTCGCTCGTAGAAAGTTTACGACTCGTAACTAGGAGATTATCGTCTTCCTCGGTTCAATGCTATTGGGTAAGGTCAGGAGACAGGGCCGACACAGAAGAAATCGAACCAAAGATTCGGTTACCCATTATTATCACCGATATTTACTCCAACATAGAAATACACAAAAAAATAGTCCAAATACAAAATTAATCTTTTCTAATAAAATTATAAGATTATAAAATCCCTACCTTATAAAAAAAAAATGATATCGCATGGTAACGTAATATGAATCGACTGCGTTTACGTTAACACATAGTAGCGCGATATCCCGTGTATACCGAGTGTCTATTTTTTTACGAGATGTATACTCGTACACATTTCTACATAAAAGCCAGAGGAACACAATGCCGTATTGTTTGGCGTCAGGTAGCCAGAGTTACAATATACCGTGCTGGCTCAGGTGTTTACGAGTCCTTGCAGTTATTTCCCGTTTCTAAAACCAAGCGTAATATATCAGTCTATCCACTTGTTGTAAAAAAAATCCTACAATCATTAAAATAAAACCCACTATTTTATCACGTCCCGATACAATTAATATAATTTATCCAATAATTATTTGCATAGTATCTCGAGGGATTCTCGAAACTATTGAAACAGATTGTACCCCTGCACCACATTGAGAAATGGTCTCTTGTCGTTTATATCCAGACAAAGATGCTAAATGGTACGTACTCCAGACAATTAATGTGACAAGAACAGAACGGAGCAAATAGTCAGGCTCTGGCCAACTTCTATCTAAACGGTGAAGCAGACAGTCGCGGAGAGGTAGAGGAAAGCAGGCAGGCGAGAGACGACAAGTCCACTATAATAATCCGGTATACCTTTTGGTCCCTCGAACGAGTAACCGAGCCTCCCTCTTCCCTCTCCTCTCTCTCTGCTCTCTTTCCTCTCCTCCCTCCCGGTTTTCTCTGCCGGTTCTGGAAGGGTCTGCAAGTCGACAGGCGGTTGGTGCCGATGGCATCCTCAGTTTAGCTTCGACCTCTCGAGATCTCATCCTCGGACGATACGCTAAGTCGACTAAAGAGATCGAAAAAAAGACTTTCCCACGATATTTTCTTTCTCGTTACTTCGACACTACCGATCGTCTTCGTTCCGGTCTATACGTCATTGGTTTTGTGTTTCCTTCTATCATAGTGTTTTTATTCTTTACTCTCGTTTCCGTGTTCCTTCTTTCATCTTTGGATATCCGGTTCCTTTCGAAATTCCTGACTCGATCGATCGGAATTTTTATCGTTTTTATCCGAGTGTTTTTGGGCATTCGCGTACCGGTGGTCGCGAGAATTTTTTTTGACACACTTTTCACTAGTTTTTGCCTGGGCGTTGAGAAATTTTGTGTGGTAATATATTTTTTTTTTCCCTTGTCTATGTAAAAGCGTAGTAAGTGCTGTGACAAGAGTGGTAAATTTAATACAGTGACGGGATTTACTTATGTTCACGATGGGCTCTTTACGATAAGACAAATAGGGATGGCAAGTTCCTTTATCTTTTATATCACGGTTTTTTTTTTTACTTAGTATCTATATACCTGTAGATAGGATACGTGTTTTAAGGTTTGGCTGTACTTTCAGAACTTGCGATCGAAAGTTTTTTGCCACGTGTTTTCGATCTCAATGCAGTGATAAGAATTCAGATTCCATATCGTAATTTACCCTAGAAAGTTAAAGTTTAGCTTTTACCTGCCACGGCATTAACTGACATGAATAATTCCGCGGATTTCATTCAGTGATAAACAATACCTAAATCGACGATAACGTTATCGCCATACCGATTCTCTGTATATCCCAAAGATACAGTGAAAATTTAAATCGCCAAATTATTGCCATTATATCCTCGTCTATAGAAACTAACCAGAACGTAACAAGACAAAAAAAATCCGGAAGTCGGTCATTCCATCTGTCAGATGGCAAACCAAAGCTCCGCCCCCCAAACGGAAGCTGCGCCCTAAGCTTAACAGCCATTGACACTAAATAGGTTTAAAATCTCAAAAGATCCCCATACTCCGCTTAGCTAAATATTTTTTGATAAAACACGAATAAATCGATACGTATACCTGACCTCCTATCGCAATCAGTCACGCAATTTAATAAAAAATTCAATGAAACGAAGTATTAAAGAAAATATTGATATAAAAATGACGCGGGAAGAACGTTGCGATATTATTTACAATCTCAGTGCTGAATTGTCAAAAAAAAATATTTCTCCGTAAATACCCCTATGCATTCTTTAATCTCGTTGCATAACTCTTCTGGCCCTGGGTTCTTTATTGCGCAATAATCGAACTGCCTTCGTTGGTAGTCGCGGCTGAATAAACTCGACCTGTAACGTCGCTCCTATACGTACGGATGAGAACCTTTTGTAGGTAGATGGATGTTCCGTTTGAGAGCAATGCACTTTATTCTTGTCCGCCCAATAACTGGCCTTCCTGTAACTTTGTATACTCTGCGCTCATAAAGTATATCTATATATACACTCACTATATGCATATACATCCGTGCTCTATTCTCTTTCTCATATATCTATATATTATATATATACATATATATACGTGTACGCTATACCCAGTGTAACTACTTCACTTAACCATTGATAATATTCGTGTAACATTAGACAAGCGTTTCAAAAACAAATGTTAATGATTAGTCTCGACTTGGATGACAATTTGATGATTAAATTGTCGAAAAGAAAAAAAAATGATATTGGAATGCGATGAATACTCGATGAACTCTTGGCGGCATAATCGAACGAAAATTATTCTATAAAACAATTATCACGAGTACGCGTTTAAATGCATGTAATTTCGTGCAATCAGGCGTGTTATGGCTGTAACGTTTTAAAAGGTGTTGCATATAAAGTAGAGGATTGACAGGGATTTGCATAGTGGTTACTTGAACTATACCGCGCGGACTTGCAATTAGATGCCAATTTAGTTGGTAGCTGTGCAGATCAAGTGCAGAGAGAAATGTATGCGAGCCATTTTGCCTAAATGTACGTTTCCATGACACTAGCATTCGTGGGGGGCATGAATATTGATGGCTTATCTTGTATACCGTCTGCGGTGAGCGCGAGAGAGATGGCTGATAATATTTAACTGTATTTACCTGGTTTAGGTATTATATAACTGTGGCAGAACTTTTGCTTTGCTAATCTGACAAGGTACGGCATAAGGTTGCAATACATCATAAGTTAGTTGCAAGTACAACGGGTATACGCATTGCGCATAATTTTCATGAGAGGAAAAGCGTGTAATAGTCGCTTTGTGCGTTTCCATGATTCTTCTTTGGAAACTTGGAGTTCCTTCGGCGTTTTCTTTGCCAATGTTATACTGCACGTATTATGCGACGTATTCGCAATCAGCCTTGTTAACTTTATTCTTCTGGTATTCGGGCTGAAAATGCATATAAATGAACTGCCTTTAATCTTCGCGTTGCCAAAATGAAAGGGGGTTGTTTTACGTCGCTGATATATACCTGTACGAAGCTAGACGGTTTAACGTTCGTACTTTCGCGGCAGTTTCTTCGTTAATTAGTAGACAGACGATCGTACTTCTCTAGAATTGTTGCGTTACCTTTGAATTTTTGCGAGATTCAATTTAGCTTGGGAAATGATTGCCTTTTTTGTTTTAAATTAATTTTTTTTGTTTACCTGTGCCAGGTATTTTTGTTTAGGTCTGTTGCAGACGACAGGGGAGGCAATTCTGGTTTTGCAAATTAACTGCACGCTGTTTATTTCGCTTTAGGGTTTCTAATCCCATTACGTTTACGTCATTATGACGGATTAAAATAAATATCAGAGTGCCACTGTTCCCAGTCGGGTTTGTCTGACGCACAAGGCATTATGCATTTTTTAAATTTGCCAATTAGGAGAGCTCTGTACGAATGCACGAGTGAAATTGGCATTGCGTTTGCGTAATACGTACAAGGGAATGTTATCTTTGCGTCTTGGTATAATACGGAGAAGCGATAGTTTTGTCGTGGACTGTCTATTGTCCGTGTAATGATTACATCTTGTCAGTCGATAAATAATGTAATTTCCTAAAATAGCGAATTTTCATCGGTCGTCTGTCAAAAGATCGATTTACGATTTGACCCACGTCATTGGACAAATGACGCGAACGTCGACGTTTTCAGGAAATTTGATTTTCTCGACTGAATAAAAAAAGGGGGTCGTTTATTTTTCTATTTCTTTTTTTTATCTCTCTAGCTTTCCAATTTACTCGTCTCCCGTCTTCAACGTGGGAACCAAATTGAACCCGAACTGGAAGGACGCGATTTGGAGTTGAGATTAGAGCGTGAACGATTTTACCTAGATATTCGAAATTTTCGATAGAATTCATCTTCTCGTCACAAATAGTACGCCATGCATGTATTCTTACGTAACTATTGCGCAGCCAGCAAAATTTAGTGTCGCGTGAACATCGAAGTGGCAAGAAGGCGTGAAGTCAAACTTAAACCATTTACATACACGTTGTCTCGTCCAAGTTTATTACTAAAGTTAGACTCTGTGTATAGTAGCGCGATGACAACACGTCACGCAATAAATCAAGCCAACGTTCCGACTAGTGAAAAGTGAATATACCATTGTTTCTTGTTAAAAGGTGTTTGCGCAACTTTGAAACAAAATGGCGCACGCGGGAAACCAATATATCCGGACGCCTTGGAAATTCCGATTACCTAAACAACACGAGTAATGGAATAATATCATGAGTGATGGATAAAACGATTATAAAGGATGCACAGGCAGTATTTAAATTCAGTGGGAAGAAGATAAATCATAATTTTATCGAAACTTTAGCGCGATGCAATATAAATTGACCCGCGGGCAAATTTAATATAAAAAATAATACGATACCGAAAATTTCGACAAACACTACGTTGCAGAACCCAGCGTCATTGGAATTGGCGAGAAGCAACCCGCCCGACAATATAATCAGTACGATATGGAATATTGAAAGCTGATATAGATCGACGACCAGCGTCCCGACGTAACGAGGCCGATCGGGCTACATTCGGTAGAAAATGGCACCCTGTGGCCTCGTATATTCTCCTTTTCACCTGACACGGATATTCCTTCCTATAGCAATAACAAGCCCCTCTTGAATCAATAACCAGATCGATGATCATCGCATGATGAAGACTCATTACACTAATTTCCCGTAATGAAAGGTATATTAGCCAGTGGATTCCGTTGGAACTGCCGGAACCACCGGGATCATCGCTGGAACCGCCCAGAAGGATTTCCGTTATGATTTCGTTTGAGTCATTCATATAATTCAAATAAACAGAAATAAAACAGTAAAAGTATTCCAGTGACGTTTACTCCGTCTTAAGTAATTATAGGAGTTAAGACTGATGATACGGTTGCGATAATCAAGTCTAACAAGACTCGTTCACGGTGACGTAACAATTTAATACGTACGACTATTTCTCAATCCGTCAGCTTTGGATTAATTTGTTTAGAGCGTTTTAGAAATGGGATTCAGCAATGGCCGATTATATGCTATCTACATATGATGGCTATTGTGAATTTCTACGAGGAATAGAGTTTACGTATAATTTTAGTACTGGGTTTATACCGGTTATTTAGTTAGATCAGTATTCAGGTAGGATGTGTATGCACGTAGTACACAGAGATAGTATACGGTATCGTTACCTCATCAATTTAGCAAATAGCCAGTCGCCGGATCGTGTTTCACCCTAGCTTTATAATTAATTGCACGAATGACGTGTAGAGTTCGATTCGAAGGATTAGAATAATCGAGGGTCAGGAGTTAGGTTAGGTCAGTTTCGATTCTATCACTGAACCCGTTGCATCGCTCGATTAAGCCAATAGATAACTTAGCGATACCAAATAGGAATACGATATAAAGTCATTTCACTGTATACAGTAATTCGGAGAAGAAAGAAAGATAATAGAGAATGATAACTATCGTTTTCTCATCGATTTCAATTCGATAGGTATCTCTATCTTGCAGATGAGCGCTTTTTTACGAGTGATACTTGCAAGCTGAAAGCGAGTGCTTGTCTTTGAGTGAAAATGAGCACCGCTATCGATAACGGTGTGGACGCTTCGAAAGCTCAAGGTGTATTCTTGAGAGCTTTTACAAAGCGCGTACAGCCCTTCGAAGAAGGTGAGTCCTGCGTGATGGCGTACATCCCCTTGGTTATATGGAAGAGGGAGGGATGTTTACTGGTTGGGAACTTCCATAGTTGGATGCTGATATTGCCTTGTTGGAGCTCTCAGATTTAATTGCTTTTCTTTTCTCTTTCTCTCCCTTTCTATATATATATATATATTCCTTTCATTTCTTCGTGCACGATTCGTTGCTTTTCATTCATTCGTCCACCTTTAATACAGATTTCCTTATTATTTTCCTGTCCTCGTGGACCCACAATACCATTTTGCTGTTGGCATACTGCTGCTTATTATATTATAATGCCTTTTAGATGTATAAATTATTCGATATACTCGTACGATTACCGTAAGTCCAAAAAAAACACGAGTCACGTGACCTTAATTTTTCTCCACTGGAATTAATGACACTTTGAAATTTGAGTATCTGGGTCGTACCTGACAATGGGGTGTAGAGGGTATAATAGATACGTCGTAACCCCTCCTGGTGGAGGCAAGTGTCTACTATCTACTTGGGAATATGAAGGGATGAAAGAAAGAGTGTAAAACAGTCAGGAAGCTGTTAGGTTCTGTGGCTAACCCGTGGCATTTGTTGCAGCCCTCAAGAGTCTGAACTGCCTGAACAAGGAAGGTGAAGTACTTGCTCTCGAGGATGACGTCACAACGCACCCCACCCTGGTCTTGATGCGCCGCATCCTCGCAGATGCTCAGGTGAGTGCGAATGAAGGAATTTATTGTCCAAGGAGCGTGATCGAGAAGAAAGTGGAAAAAACATTAAAACCTTATCACTGGACCAATCATATCTTGTTAGTGGATACGAATGATACTTCGGAGAAGGATATTTACCCAGCATTCTCTGCTAACAGAATCAGGATGAAAAATGGCTGCTGGTTATACGATGAAAGCGTTGTTAATTAAATTGCTATGAAAAAGAAATACACGGTTCTCTCCTGCGTGAAAATTCCTGAGAACAGTGGCGCCACCAAATGACGCGTGGCGCCTTGCGCGTTATCATGACTTAATTAAAGTCTTGCCGTGCAGGTTACAACCCAACCCAACCTAACCTAACCTCCAAACTCCTTTGCGAGGATTTCTTTTCTGGCACTACGACTCCTACACTCAGCAAATGTCCCCGAGTAGTTAACCAACCCTGGTACGACATTGTGCATTAACAATGGACGGCTTTTGTGCACTGCAAACTATTGTTGCTGCATTGCTCGTTGCCCACGACCTCTACCGCCATCATCCTGCATTCGCAATAACATCTGCATCCATATCCACATGAGAATTACTCCTTCTTGGCTCTTGCCATTCGAACTTGCTACCACGGCTACCACTGCTACAATGCAGCACTATGGCTATACGGCTACTATACGCCGTCGACGTGTCTCCTGGGTTGCTTCTCATATTTATTAAGAGAAGTCGAGCATGGCTGAGCATCGGATAAAGGAGGAACGAGAAAGAAACTCACTTCCTGTTGTGTATATCTATTGGCACGGATAAAGACAGATTAAAGTGACATTCTTAAAGCCGTGTATCTCTTAAGACTCTTTCAGACCAATTTTACATGCCATCGACAGGAAGCGTTAAATGAGTGTTATATTGCTGGCTTTATTAGAACATACCATGCATTGTGTATGTGGCTTAAAAATGTAATTTTGAATAGAAAAAATCGAAAATTTGTAACCGCGACGTAATGCGAATCAACCCTAAAGATACCCCACTTAAATTAAGAGTGCAGTGAGCCTCCTTTTTTATACCCTCTTCCGTGCAATTAAGCACGTACACGTGGCTGAGGGTTGCTGGGAAGAATTGTCACTTGGCAAAATTCGTTTAACAATTGACAATACGGAGTATGGACGTTGAATTAGGTTAACTCGTAGCAACGAGTATAGGGTGATGCTTTCTTTTACGATTTAAAAGATCCCGCCTATTTTATCGGTATTATCGAAATATAATTTGCATATTCGCACAGTATGGCGCCGTCGGCAAATAACGATCATCAATATTGGATTAGAGTTTTCTCAAAGGAGGCATTCATGCTGACATAATTCTTGTTGAATATTCTACGAGTAGGATGTGCGCGACACTATGAATATGTACTTTGTATTAAACATTCATATATAGTATGTATATACTTCCGTATCAAGTGACCCATTCAAGTCTCACAATCGAATTTGTTTGTTAACCCAGGCTGATATACATTTTTGCTTAGAAATATGGATAAAAAAAATGAAATTCCGTGCACCGAAAGCTTTTGCGAAGCCTTTCTGTTTTTCTTTTTTCTTTGTTATGCAAAAGCTGTTTGCACGGGTAATCTCATTTGCGAATGAATAGACTGTGGATATATATATTGCGGTATATTTTCATGTACATAATTACAACGCCGTGTTTCTATAACGTTTAAGCAACAACGTGCCTTTTTAAATGAAGTCTTATTGTAATATAATTCGCAAAGAATTCATTGCGCAGTACGATATTACTGTATCGTTGACACTGACGTAGCTTTGTTCACGCGTGGAAACGAGGTCTACGATTATTTCTAGTTTAACAAACCACTAAGATTATGTGCGTGCGTGCGTACCGTAATCGTCGGTGCGGAAGTAACGGTAAAGTTGCGACACGTTTATCGCTTCCGGTATACCAACAGGTATTTGTACGAATTTCTGCATTCGTTGAATCTTCTGTATGGAACTTTCATTAGGACACTCTTAAATCTAGATTTACGTTAAAAATGTGACAAAAATTTAAATTTCTCAAAAGTCACGAAATTTTCATTTTTTTTTAATTCAATGCTTTTAATATGGTAGCTTTATACGTTGACAAAATTTATCGAATGTTAAGTACGAGGTGAATTTTTTCTCCACTTTCAACAGGATCTCATGTGGAACGACCTGTACGGTAATTTGCGTTATTCACGCCCCAATAACTGCACTGCAATGCACTCTGATACGTTTGCGCGACGTACTGCTACAGGTACGGTTTTATACGTCGAGTAGGATGGGCGTACAAGTACTCGAACCCAGGTGAAGCTGCAGTACCTTGGTAAAGGTACATACCTTGGTAAAGGTACATACCTCGACGTATTTAATTATATTATTGCATTCGCAGCAACTTTGTTAACACTATCCTACAGTAGGCAGTATTTTGGAAAAATATTTTGCATGAAAAATCATGACGAAACGATACTTGGAAATCATATATGATTCTTCGAAATGTTTGAGCAACGTCACCGGATGTTCCAAACGAAACGCAGGAAATGAGCACTCGAACGAGGCTTCTTGGAAAAGCCTTGTATATTCTGTAGATACCATATCTGAAATTTATAATCGTATTTTCTTTTCTCATTAATTCGAGTTATACGCTTGCACGTGTCATTACCCATTTCTATTAAGAATTTTTATCAGGAACTGAAAGAAAAAAAGATCATGACATTTACTGAATAGAAATTCATCTTTATATGGAATATTGACAAATATCTATTTTAAGTATTATTATACCTTTCATAAGACTTCCATTGTGAAATCTAAATTGTTAAGAAAATTAATAAATTCACGGCTCACTGCTCGATTCGATATAACTTCCAGAGCCTTTCGGATCTTCTCCATTAATATCTTCGTGACCTTTCAGCATTTACTGCTCTTCTCTCTTCTTCTCTTTGTATCGTGTTTTCACACCTTTTGAACCTCCCATTGCTTTTTATAACCATTCTTGCTCAAGTATACAGCGAGAAAATGAAAAGGGACGCTTTCATTCTTATGTTATTAATATACGCACCTGTATGAAATTCATATAGTCCATAGAGATTGTTGTAAATTATACAATAAACTATTTGCAATATTAAATTCCATCCTGCTACAGTGATTTCGACTTTTAATTGCAATAATAAAATATTTTCGCTATCTTTCGTATACGAAGGTATACGTCACTCACTTTGTCATTATGTCTGAACAATTTAGCAATATTGCGCTAGACTTAATTAAGTGATATCGGATTCACGAGATAATGGAATAATCTTCTCTGGGAATTTCTGGAATTTTCATATTGTATCCTTACTCTGGTACAGTATGCTCTCCAAGCATATCGTGCATATATCTTACTCTTAATGACGTCATATTACGTTAAAACGTTATACGACGAAAACATTAACGTCGGAATTCTTTTATCTTGCAATCTCGATCAATTGTAGATAAAGGGGAAAAATGGTAAAAAAAAAACATTTTTTAAACCTCCTCAGGGAAAGTCAGTTCTTTTTTTTCAAAGGGAAATATCGGAATACGAATCTTCATAGTCGACTGGGTATCCCTGGTAAGAAATCATCGATCCCAGACGCAAATATCGGAATTTTCGATTATATCGTGTTAGGCTTACGCAATTATGCTTTGGGTCATTGTCGATGACTTTGAATTTTTTATTGAACACTAGAAGCCTATTGTTGCGAGCGCGTCGAAGCAGCATCCTATAAATGATTAAAAAATTATTTCATATCTTTGCGTTTCTATAGTAACCGCAATCCGTAAAATTGACTGCACGCCATGAATGAACACACCAAGCGGCAATATTACACGCATTGAACGACTATAGCGACCGCCAATCGGCATCGTGAAAAGCGGCAACAGAATTTTGAGATATTTTCGATATCCGGCATGTTAACCCCGACATGGATCTTGTACTGAAGGGAGAAATATCATCGGGAGTTTATTATCTATCCAGCGTGAAATCCTTCTCAGAGCATGCAGCTTTGAAATTATTGTTTAAAGTACACACAGAGCTTGCGACACTATCAGTTTTAATAAGTTTAATAAATTGTAATATAACCACGATAGAAAAAACATTGTAGGAATTTCATTCAGGGATCAATGTCAGGTACCACCCTTTGAGTTGAATTTCGAATTATTGTATAACCTTAAATTTCTCCCTTCAGTAAAGAAATCATATTTATCGTTAACACGTGTATCGAAAATATTTCGAAATTCTGTCACCGCTTTTCCGCGATGCTGAGGGACGTCGCGACGTCAAGCGTCACTCGTTTGACCCTTTAGCAACGTAGCCATTGGTCATAAGAGTTTAACGTAAACGAGCAGCGAAATTAGTTTGGGTAAAATTAAAAAATGGCTGCCACGTATGTTATACGACGAAGTGGGCGTCGTCAGTAATTTTAAACATAGGGGGTTAACCTTATCTGAAATTTCTGTTAATCGTCGCATTTATCCATCCACGCTTGTCGTGAGGGTTGATTTATTTCTCGGACAGGATTTTTATACGGGGCCATTTTGTTTTTGTTACCTTTCATTCGCATTTTTCCTTTTCGCGTGATGCACAACCACAGCCGGTACAGGGTAACGGAAGGAAGCAGAAGGCGCACGGAACACGAAAGGGTTTAAGCGTAAATGAAAAATGCAAAATCAGAAACTCTCTCATCTGCTTCTCGTTCTCTGCTCTCCTCCCGTTTTTCATCTCTTCTGGTCCACGAGCACGGTACAGTAGGTATAGTGTTTGTCGAGCAGCTAAGTGGCTCCTTTTTCTCTGGAACCACCCTCGGCCATTTTCTCCAGCCTCTCACCCTCGCTCTTACCGCAGACTGTACATCTACATTGACTCCTCCAGCTTTCTAGCATATATATATATATAATATATACATGCGGCATCGTATCAGAGCATGCAATTCTCTCTGACGTGGAATTTACATCAAAACGACGTTATTGAATTAACTAGAAAAATTCATCCATTAAGGAGTCTCTTCTATTTGACAAAAATTACCTCAGTATACTGAAAATACTAGACTAGCTATTTTTTAAATAATACGAAAAATATCGCGGATATTATTTTCCATAAAATCGATTTTACGCTGCCTCCTGATTTTCGAGACATGCAAATATCTGGGGACTGAGATAAGAGACAATGCGTGACAACCTTGACAGCCGTTGAATGGGGTAGAAAAGGGTTGATGTCTTTAATCATCTACTGATATCTAATGCATACGGAAGATATCAGATGATGGAGATACCATGCGTTCGGATGCATAGTTCGTGAGCTAATGCTTTCACCGGGGCTTAGGCGTAGGGTGAAATGAGGATGGTGAACTGGGTCGAGAACTCGAGAGCTGCTGCTCTGGATTTGTTGACAGTTCTCTTTGAATATGCAGCGGAAAGACCGACGAAGAAAAGACATCCACACGTAACCAGAGTACCTAGTACCACGTGTAACTATATCCGCAGATGCATTAGTTCAGGCGACAGTATGCATTTTCGCGTCTTACAAGACGTACAAATCTGATTTCATGAAACTACAATTTTCCATAGAAATAAAATGCATTGTCGTCGACATACCCGATAGAAAGTGTTAATGGGTATTTTGAAAGTATAAAATGTTTATTTAAAAAATTATATAGCTACTAAGTATATTATATGACTTGGAATTCTTTTTGTGGACATTTCTTTTTTTAACCGATTTGTCAATGAAGATATTTATCTATTCATGTTGGGCGGCATCCACAACGGCACGTCGGATTGAGTTTCTTTGCCGTAGAAAATCCAACGCGTTATAAGTTTCTTGTAACAATGACTTAATAGCATATGTGACCAGTCTATGGGATTGTCGGTGAATATTGCGTGCAGACGCAGTCGCGTCACGGTTGTTGGACGTAGGGACGCTCTTTGTTTATTTACGTGTTAAAAAACGATTGTGCTCGTCACGTAGCGCGTAAGCCGATTAAAAGAACCTTTTACTTTTTTACCGTCCATACCTTTCTGCAGCTCTCACGCTCTCTCGTCAGACAGCCGCAGACTCCTGTGCTGGCTCGTTGCAGCATTGAATTATTTGTACACGTCATCACTTTGGCTTATTTAGGTAGAACAGCCATCGTATTAGATACGTCGAATTTTCTTTTCTCTCCTGCATTTTATTAGCAGCTATCTCTCTACGTCGACAATTTACTGCGGTGCAAATTAAATTTAACTGTCATGGCGACTGTGAAAAAAGGCTCACATTTTAAGTCCTCCGCAATGCACATGAGAAATTCGTTATCGTGGCGTTAATATTGGAATTCGTGTAAGTGCTTTAAAGCGAGATGAAAATTTGTAAAAAATATAAAATATCCAGAAACCCACCCTGTATGTCTTCTTGTATGTCTTCTTGTATGTCAAAATAGGAGTTCTTCCTACCGTAAACGGTTCAGGTTGCTACTTGGAAAATTCGTATTATTGCGCAATTCGATGAGGACAGCCTTACGCGTAGGGAGCAAAAAATAAGAGAAAGAGAGGAAGGAGGAAATAAGAGCGTATAAGAGAGACAGAGAGAGCCGTGTGACCCAGTATGCCTCCCACTTGTTCACCCGCTTCGTACTTGTACTGGTTGTTCACCTACAGAACCTGCGATCGATACCTTCTCTACGACCCCGCCCGCATTCGACACGGAAAATTATCATTTTTATATTCTCGCAAGAGCAGACTTAAATTTCTTGTCCCTTTCACCTTCTTTTTTTTACCTAACGTTATCATAAGTAAACGAACGGACATTTTTATTGAAAAAAAATATTTTTATCCTCCTTTGCGTTCCATTTGCTTTTATACCTGAAACTATAAGTATACAGAGGGATGACTGCGTGTGCAAGCTGACATCTGTCTGCCAGCTACCGTACTATCTTGTATTTATATTGTATTTAAATTCAATACAATTAATTGAATGTTTTTTTCCTTTTTTCCGTGTACAAGAAGAAATTATTGGTACTGCTAATTTTGTTTAATTTACAAAAGTATTTTTTGTATTTTCATATATTGTTGGATGATCTATTTGTTATATAATTTTACTGTCACGCTACGTGCCATTTAAGAGCAGTGAACCTTTCAAGCGCATGCCAGATTCGTATATATATGTGTGTATGTATATAACTATTCGCTACTAAAAATAACCAGTTTACGGGCGAAATATCAAATTTGCGAGGGGATCTATTTAGCTGCAAGGATCGTACGTGCTTCGTGTATTACGTTAATAAATAATGTGGACGTATACAAAGCGTCGAGAGACACACAGGTATTTTAAGCTGTATAATAATTAGTGATTGATGATCTTTAAGCTAAATTTGAGGTCCTTTCGTTTAAAAGAGTGAACAATAATTAATCGAGCAAAATTCCTTGACGATCAGTATCATGATGTATTACATAATATTTTGCAAAATAAATTGTAATAATACTTCGCGCGAATTGTTACGGAAATTCGTACTAACGCGCGATAGGTACTGTTTGTAGCGAAAATGTCTCATTAAATTCCCGGAGACCAATTACTTCTCGTCAGACTTAAATTGCAATTTTACAAATTTCAGTAATTCTGCACAGCGCGCGAAAAACCCTTCAGGACGCGAGGTATTCTCGTGAGAATTGACAAAATAATTGTACTCTGCTTTTCTCGTGCCAATTTGTTCTAGCGATGGAATTGCAAAAATCTCTGTAAATTCGACGGAACGTTTTCTTTGGAGTTCAACTTCGCGTGCGATTAATATCGATAAAATATATTTAAAATCAAAGATAACCTTCCGAGTGCCCTCTTTTTTTTTGTAAAGGTATATTCACTGGCTGAATACATTCTGAATAGGTTCTGTTGGATCTTAACTTCAAGTTAGAAAGGGGCGTTGGAGAAAACTTCACTTCGATAAAATCGTAAGAAAACAGAAAATAAAAGTCAGCTCAAATAGATATAAGAAGGAACGTTACTCTATCCTCCTGTGTAAAGCAATCATATCCGCATGAACGCATACAACCACTGGTACGATATAATATATACAATATATATATATACACACAGCAGTAGTATATATATAAAAGTATATTCTTCCCTTATATTACAGAATGGATGTTTACTAAAGATAGCGAAAAAGTATCTTTCAATGATTATCATGACAAGGAATCTTCCTTAAACCAATAAACGCGTTTTCATAAAATCTCTATTAAACTGGAATAGTAGCCCCAATGTAAAGATCGTGCTTTTACATACGCGGTGGTTCGGTGCTCCTCTTATACTAATTAATTCTCAACTCTTAAAACAATAAGTCGTAGATACAGTATCTACGTATTAATTAAACAGCCCTGGGAATGAAATTGCAATTAAAATGAATTCATTAAAAAATATGAATTCCTCCCATACAATGTTATATAACTCTCTCCCAGCGAGAGGTCTCGAAATTAAATCAAATGAATTTTAGTGAGGGCAGGTTGTAGTATGTTGGGTGAAGTTAGGCTAGATTAGACAAGGTCACATCGTCCTACAGGGAAATCGATTCGAGGTCAATTATTGTTAACGTCATTGCACATTGACCAGCTGACTTCGGTCCGTACGGACTTGCTTGCGATTTTTAATGGGTTGCGACGTATATAAATTTTTATTGGGAAATACCATTGCGCAATCTATATTAATAGACAGATCATTGGCTCAAATAAAAATTATAAGTACATTCGATATCATTAACACCTGATATCACGATGTAACCCGAGTCTGAATTGTTAACGATACCGAAGAAGACTGAACTTTCAGATCACCTTTATTTTCTTGCGGGTTCACTGCTTTCCAATTCGAATGAGGAACTTTGGCATAAAGTCAATGCTGTGGCGCGAGGAGCTTTGTATAGGGAAACCACTGGCGTAGCTATAGTACATATCTCTGAACGTTGTACTTTATTAATATTACACAGCTAGCCACAGCAGCGTATAGCAAACTTACTTTCCTTCATGTATGATATAGATGGGAAACTTCAGTTTGCCACTGAAAAGGCTGTAATACTTGCGACCACTATTCTCAGTGGAGAAACTATACACAGTGTTGTATAAAAAAATTGAAATGTCAGGGTCACAGTTTTCTGAAGTCCCTTTGAAGGCAGGCACGTTATTAAATATATGAATATGTATTTGGTAATGTTGAATGGTTAAAAAAAAGGGGGTCAATTTTTAGTGAAATTATACAACTCTGCTTGGAGTTCAAAGGTTGAGCATTAATAAGGTTTTTCTGATGAATAAATGTTGAACTGTGTCTATTTCTTTTTGATGCAGGCTAAACTTCGCGTGATGGTGGAGGAGAACGCAGCAACCGGCGCCCGTTTGGACGGGGAGCTCGAACGTGCCAAAGGAGAATGTGCATCCTTACGTGGGGAGCTGAGGGATGTTCGGGGAGCGTTGGCATTGAACAGCAATGGGAGCAGCAACACGAACAGCAACCCCAACAGCTCGTCGACATCGGGTACTAGTGGTAACAATCTAAATCCATCGCAGGATGCTGAAGCTCAGCTACAGGAAGATCTGAAGAGACTAAGTGCTGGTAGCAGTCCTGTTGACAAGCGGAGTTCAGCCAGCGACAAGTCTGCAAGTCCTATTGATAAGAGATCCAGTCCGGTTGATAAGAAAGACAGATCGAGTCCTATCGACAGGAAAGCCAGTCCTATAGGTCTGTATAATATACGTTGGATAGGTTTTTTTGTAACTGGATTTATTAGGTGGGTGGAATATTTTTTTTTATTAGTGACGTCACTTTCAGAAAGACGCAATGGATCTCCTTGTAGAAGTCCTAGTGAAAAGGCTCGAAAATCTTATGCTACGGTTTTGGAGAAGACGAGGTTGGGCTCAGCGGGTAGTGTAGACTCCAGGTCGGGAAGTGCCAGTCCTGACAGGGGTTCTTCTAGTCGAGGACCTTATTTATATCGTGGGAGCAGCGACCGGTCCAGCATTGAGAGGCTGCGAATTTCTACAAATAGGGATTCTATTCGTTCCTCTAAGGATGAGCACGATAAGGAGAATAAAGATATGTTGGATGGCGACGTACGCGTCGAGGAAGAGAACGAACCTCCGGGTCCTGCGCCAAGCAGTAGACCTTCATCCCCAAGTAACTCCCTTGGTAAGTTACTTTTGAATAATCTATAGTCGAGTGAAAATTTAACAGGAAACTTGCTTCTCTACAATCTGTTGGAGCCCTCTGATTTTCTGCTCAACTTAATCAATTAGCTTTGACTACTTAAAGTTTCTTTAATGCGATCAATCCGATTAAATTTTCTTAAGTTACGCGAGGATTATTAGAGCGACGTGATTTTCCGTTATAAAAAAGCTTCCGTCTACAGAGAGATCTTCCATTTTGTTATCCTATAATTTATTTATTGCTACATTGCTGTTTTCTCAAATGGTGCTTGTTTCAAAAGGAATTGTTGGGGATCCTGTAGTAGCGTCACGATTGTCAAACATTCACGGAGGAAGCGGAAGTGGAAGCGGTAGCGGATGCTCAGAAGAACTGGCGAGTGTCCGAAGATTTCGTCTTCAGAATGAACGACTTGTAGCGGAAGTAGCAAGATTGAGGAGGCTTCTCTTCACTGGAGCCGCGCGCGGTGAAGTTGGCGCAGAGGATGCCGTTCTCGAGGAAGAGGCTCGTGTGGTTGCCCTGGAGATGGAACTTCAGCACGCCAGGGAGGCACTGCAAGCACTGAAAGCAGATCGAAAGAGACTCAAAGCTGAAAAATTCGACCTGCTCAACCAGATGAAGGCGCTTTACGGTACCCTGGAAGACAAGGAACGCGAGCTACGAGATTTTATACGCAACTACGAACAGGTTAGTTAAAATTGGTTAATTCCTATACCCTTAACCCGGCATTACTCGTGCAGGGCGATCACGTCACCCCAACTCGATGCTTTTTAAATGGCGAGTAAAATAGCGCGAGCATTCCCGAATTAATATAATTCGCGGTTAAACCATGTCGCCACAAGCCACAACCAGGTCATCCCGTGTCCTGAAACATTTCCTCAGGTCCTTTGTTCTCCGTAATAATGCTTCCTGTCGATCATTACTCGTTGCCTTCAGCCACAGGCTTTTGTAAACCCTATCCGTTGTGCGTCACGCACTCTGCTAATGTCTTCTTAAAGCCTACGTCAATGCGTTTCTATGCGAGCTCTCAGATGTTCGACATTTTGTTATCGATATAGACGAGATTTCCCTTGCCGGCAAATAAAGCTCCATATACGCCAGAGACCCGCGTCCAATTGGTGTATACTCTTACGCACAATACATTGTATTTGGATCCCTCGAAAGGCGCTTTCACATGTAGGGCAATGTCAATCTTATGAGATATCTCTCCAAGGAGGTCGATTCACATAAAAAGCTATGGCTACGTAAGCTTTCTACCGTTAAGAATTGTTCTAATGCAGAGAGACAGACCCCTTCGACATCGAGAAACTCACAACCTCACCTTAGGAGTGTTTGTCTTCTACTCAATAACAGACCCTTCGTCTCCCTTCCTGGGGAGCCCTAGGAAGAAAAGAAAATTCGTTCGGAAGGAGTGACGTAGGACCGTCGGAGTTGTCACTTCGATACGAAGTTTAGGCTGAAGGTGAATTCCTAAGCGCGAAATTCTAGGGAGAAGCTCAGCCATCTTCAATTTTACGGGATTTCCTTTTCGCAAAGCGTACCCTCAATTTCCCCTCAGTTTACTCTCATCCTGTCTCGCGCCCTTGTATAATCTGCTTCATCTCCTGCCACTGTTGATGTGTTACTACGCCCCCAGCCCTTCATCTTCACACTCTCTCCCCTTCGATCCTGCGTCTTCTCTACTCTCGAAACTTTAAAGCTCTACTCCACCCTGGGGTAATCACCTATTAACCTTCCTTATCTTCTAACGTAATATCTTCTCCGATCGAACGTACTTACGCCTCTACCTTATGTTGACTTAAGACAAAGACTCTTGTACCAGACGTATTCCTTAGATTTTCAGCACCCTATTATAAAGCCATTATTTTATAATTAATATATCCTCTTCCTATTAACATTTCTCTATGAATATTTTTAGCGTCAGGTGAATTATCCCTATTGATATAGTAGAAGAGAAATCTACAGCGAGGGACCGTTTGAAATAAATAAAAGTTCAGTTGTGTAACCGAACCTCGAATCAATATTTGATTTGGTACGGATCAAGGAAACGGACATAGAACCGTTTGATCAGTTCTCGATTGCGTTGCTATCCACAGTTAAAAAAAAAGTTTGACTCTGTCGTCAATTCGCATGCATGCATCCATCGAATGGTGGTGGTTTTTGGGTGGAGTTACTGCCCGGATGTGGGTCTCTTTGACCATTGGTTACAGCGGATGAGAGAAAACGAGGCTACACTGGGTCGCCTTCAGCAACAGGGCACAGGAACATCCACGGAGGAACGTGAGCGGGAACGTGAACGAGAACGTTGGAGTCTTTTGAGAGCAGCAAGAGACGAAGCTGACAGAAGTCTCAGTCTGGCTGCAAGTCTGGCCGACAAAGAAGCTGCGTTATCTCATGCTCATGCTACTATCAAGGAAGTACGTTTTACATCTTGCTTTCTTATAACCTCAAAATTTGAAAACTCCACCACATACTTATCACGCGTTTTCCTGTAATAATGAAATCCAGCTGCAACGTCAGTTAGCCGAAAGAGGAGTCGGTGGCTGTCTGAGCGATCAGGAATCCCTGGTCTCTTTTCCTCATGGCAGCATAAACGGCGCAGCTACACCAGGAGCTGGTAGCAGCAGCGGCGGCGGTGGCGGAGGTATCATACCTCATCTCTCACAACAACCCCTAGGAAGTACCGAACTCAGTGTAGGAGTAGTTGGAGGCAGTGCAGCGGTCACCACTGTCGGTGGTCAGGGTGGTGATCGTGGCAGTTGCAGCGCGGATAGCGGAGTTCGTGGTTCCAGTGATCGCGAGAGTGGTGGAGCCACCAGTGTGGGTGGGAATTTATCAGATTCCACGACGGACGGTAAGCTTTGATTTTTACGATATATAGCTCCTTCCTCTGTTCTTCGACTTCCTCGTCCTCCTCTGGGTATTGTCACCTGTTGAACAGACACGAGTATCGTCAAGAACACAAAATGGAGACTCAATCGACTATCTACTGCGAATGTATATAATAATCCCTTAAACCTGAGGCGTAACATAAAGAACACGAGCAACTACTGGTAGGCGCAAACAAAATGAAAGAGGAACCATGTTCTCCAGAGTCCTCAGCATCGTGGAAGAGATTTAATTCTGCAACTGCTACGCTAAATTTCCCTGCACACGCTTGCTCAATTGATTTCCCTATATTTCGCGCAGGCACGCCTACTATAACGGTCGAAGGGAGTGGTCTCGACATGGACAGCATCTCCGTGGTTTCTTCTGTTGCACCACCCCACATGTACCAATGTAAGTGCTCAGCAATAATCACAATCATGAACGGCGCATCTATCATCATAAATATTCTATACCGCGTATACATGTATTATGTCTTCTTCCTGTATATTATATATGTATATCAAGAAATGAAATCATTGAGTATTGTAAGATTGAAATTATCTGGAAATTCGATCATCAGTCAGGGCGTTTTCACGATTCACAGATAATTCCCGCCAATCGTTGTTTATAAATTGCATGAGCATGTGCGTCAATACGAACGAATGAATGTTTCAGCTGCTATGTGTTCTTTATGTTGCATCGAAGGTGTCACGGTACTGATTATTCTAACCGATTAAAATAATCAAACGAGATTTGTCTAATCTCTATAAGGCACATATTTTACTCGTACGCCATGTTATTTTCTTAGTCGAGTAAAAAAAATATGGTGTTTAACTATCGCGCTTTTAATTGCAGCTGCAACCACGCCGAAGGACTGCAGTCCTACGTTATCTCCGCTGAATGCATTTTCGAGATCGATGGACAACTCGTCCCTATCACGTTCCGTAGAACAATTGTCTAGTCCTTTGGAATCCGAACCCAGAAGAAATAAGCAGCCTCCACCTGTCGTCGTACCTCCAGCACATTCTAGATCTTCAGCAACGCGTGGTGGCACCTGGGGATCGATTTCTAGGTAAAAGCTTCTTCATGCTTGTAGATGCTATCGATATCCTGTCATGAAAAGTACTTTAGCTCTTTACTTCCGGTCGTGAAATTACGTAATTTTATGGAATTCAGAGTGAAAAACAGTGCTGTACATAGTCAAGGCTTTTGTAAAGGATTCTCCTTTGTGCCTATAATTCTCCTTCCTTCATTTACCGGCTTTTTTATATCAATAATGGATTTCACTTACGCGTGGTGTTGCTTTTATGTGGCTTGCGTTACAATATGCCTTGATAGCAAGCTTCCATTACTGTCAGGATCTGATAGTGCTACGGGTGAAAAGACATTAAGCGTACCTTGTCGAATCGCTTTTTTTACTTGAGTGTTCTAAGAGCTTAGCGTGAGGTGACTTTATCTGCCTCAAGGCACGTAGATGGAAGGATACAGGTTGTCTTGATAATTACAGCGAAACAAAGCGATTAAATAATATTCACTGTGGCATTTATCTATCTAGGGTGTTTGCACGAACACGACACCGGAAGGCAGCCAACAATTCAGCAGGCGGAAGTGGCGGAAACGAGGGCACGGAAGGCTTCGATCCTTATAGATCCTGGTCTCCTCTCACTGAGGAAGGCTATGCTGAAAAACTTCGTTTACTCAGGGAAGCAGCTTCGGTCCCTATGGAACGATGGCGTGCGCCTACTGTGTTAGCGTGGCTGGAAGTCGCCCTGGGGATGCCTCAGTACGGTCCACGTTGTGCAGAAAATGTGAAGTCTGGAAAGGTAATGAATTCTAGGAGGATATTCAGCTCGATGGGAAAATTATTCTCTACTATTCTGATCAGGTACTGCTAGAACTGAGCGATGCTGAGCTAGAGGCGGGACTGGGCGTTTCTCATCCTCTTCATAGGAAGAAACTGAGATTGGCCATTGAAGAACACCGGCATCCCAGTCTCGTTCGATATCCGTGCATTGCTCAGCTGGGTCACACTTGGGTGAGTTCTGAATGGCTGCCTGACTTGGGCTTGGGTCAATACTCGGAAAGTTTCGCTACGAATATGGTCGATGCGAGAATGCTGGATCATCTCAGTAAGAAGGAACTTGAGAAGCTCCTAGGAGTCACCCGGAAATTCCATCAAGCCAGCATCGTGCACGGCATACACCTATTGAGAATGCTCAACTACGATCGTCAGGTAAAGATACCTTGAAAATTCTGGTATTCCGAGTTCATACAGGAATGTCAGTTCCATATTTATTTCTGAGATGGCATATAATTTTACGATTCTAGGCTCTTGCCGTTAGAAGGCATCAGTGCGAACAGGTCGACGCTGATCCTTTGGTTTGGACTAATCAGAGATTCATTCGCTGGGCTCGAAATATCGATCTGACTGAATACGCGGAGAACTTAAAAGGTAGATTGTCATTAGAAAATTTATGTCATCTATGTTTAATAATTATTTTTACTTTTTATAATAGACTCGGGAGTGCACGGTGCTCTAGTTGTCCTAGAGCCCTCATTCACCGGTGACACAATGGCCACCGCCCTGGGGATTCCTCCTGCGAAACATATGATAAGACGACATCTCACTGCTGAATTGGAAGCTCTTGTTCTCCCCGCAAGGTACACTGTCTACTGTCATCCAGAAGCCACATTGGACAACGCTCACTAATCGACATTTAGAGATGCTCTTGTTGTGCCTGATTGGCTAACGAAATCCACCTTGGTGGAAGAGATTGATAGATTGGTTACCACGCGAATGAATACGTGGCTTGCTTCACAGTCTTCCCTTGCTCGTCTCTTAGATACAAACTAAGACGCTAAGATTTCGACGATAACTCTCTTTGATCAATCCTCTCTCAAACATAATTAGATAGAAATTCAGGGTACTGCTTAATTGGATCGACAACGGATTGGAAAAGAAAGGACTGAGCTGATTCGTTGTTCATAAATAATCGAATTAAAGTGTGTTACTACACAGAGTGATCCACGTCAATAATAATTTTTAGGAAAATTCATCTTGAGATAGTAAGACATTTTTTGAAGTTATGAAAGAATCTAATTAATGATGTCGAAGGGATATTCTGCAGTAAAGAATACCGTCTTTTTTGGTGCCATTATGTATTACAATTAATATTAAGCGCATGCATCTTTTTGGACTGAATGCTTTGCACTTTTTATAGAATTTTATTACCAAATAAATAGCGAGAATATACGTAAGAGAACTACGTAGAGCTATATAATGTTCTGATATGCACAATTTCTAGTTTACTGGGAAAGTAAAAGTCAAAATAATAGCACTTGAAGTAATAGTACAATTACATTTTGATAATTGCATAAATGCACCAAAGAGAAAGTAAGTCGTTTTACACCAAGCCCTATAATGTCATTGATAATTTTCTTCCTGCTTCATTATCCTACGTACGTTAACTTGATTAGAGATTTGAATATTTAAATATTTAGATAGAATCTGAACTGCGTGGATCATACGGTAAATCTAAATGACAAGTAAAAGAACTTTTGAAAGTTTTTTCCTAGATAAAAAAAATCTATTTACAACTATGAGCAAAATTTGCTTCGCATGTTAGAACAAGGCAAAATTTTTAATGACGTAACAGTAATAGTGGCACAGTTAAATTATCAATTATCGTCAATATGTCCAACTCTCCTTAGCCAGAATTAAAAAAAAAAGAGATTTTGATCGGCATATTCACTTAACCGTGGCTAGGTGCAAGTGGCAAACGTACACGTACTTATTCCCAGCAGTTTGTCCTTGTTTATTAACTCATTTAAAAAATCATTTTCATCACGGCACGATTTCGCCATGATCATCTCATGTTACATAAATAGTAACTATCCCGAGCACGAATAAAGTCACGCTGGCTGATCGTTCGCTCGTTCATTGTCGTGAATCGCGTAGAAATTAATACCACAAGCTTTTATACCGCCATTATAGTGTTTTAGGTAATATTTTAGACGTATAGATTTTTCCATCCCCGCTCTGTGTATAAGTGTACCTACACCCAAGATACTAATCGCCATCACAATCAAAATGCCACAATTATCATAAGAACAGGATATCGGAGGAACGGTACCAATGAGAATAGGTAGAATTCTGACCAAACACTAATGACGTCATTTCACGACAATAGCCATCAGACAGGGAACAATACAAATTGCTTGTCCATACAATGGCGGTTCTTTTAAATCAAAATCTCATTATCGCCGAATTTGACTTAATTACTAATCAAATCCAAAATGGACAAGATCACTCAATGATTTGGAATATTCGATGTCGCCAAGATAAATCAGGTACACGTTCCTCTATTGAAGAAATGTGGCGATATCGAGGTAACGAAATCAATAATTAATTAATAAGTGTCTGTCAATACCATAAAATCGATATTAATTATAAACATTCTCGCCGATACTGATTAATCATTGTATCGGTTATACAAGTAACAAAATTTTTTGCAAAATTTCTAAGTAAAGGAAATCGACCGCCCGTGTGGCCGTCTAAACTAATTTCGATATCGCTTATTGTAAATAGCGTATAGAGAATGAATTTGAATTTAACAATAATCTCGAAAGCTGCCTCCAGCCGAATGATTTTAATAGAAGGTAATGCACTAAACAGGATCACGATGCATATTCCTACAGTGAAGTGAAATTCAATCTGCGTTATTGTAATAAAAAAAAAAAGGAATCTGCATCCTATGATGTTGCACAGGCAAAACGAGACTTATCTCCCACCTTGCCGGTGTGACATCCACGTAGAACAGGTTCAGGAATTTATCTAATTCAATTCTGAAGTCAACTATGAACCCTAGCTACTGGGTGTTTCATAACGCGTCAATATTGTGGATCGTATCACGATTTCCAATGGTCGCGGTCGAGCATAAATAGGCAGATATAAATTTTACCACTATATACACTTTATAGTGTAACGTATGAGTTCTGCCTATAATCATGGTTAATCGCGACCATTCAGTTTGTAAATGTATTCATAACCGTACACATACTATACCTAATATACCAGGAATACACACACGTAGATACGATACAGTACAATCAACATAATGTACATATACAAACATTCATTACCTAATCAAAATGTTTGGACATTTACAAATTGATTCGACGTCAGCGAATCATTAGATCCTCTTTCTTTGCTCGGTCCGATACGAGTACAAGAATTTCATTTAAAAAAATACCTCTAATGATCGCGGGTCTACCGGCAATTTCCTATAACTGAGCCGTAGCCCACAGCTGCTGCCTGCACTGCACTGCGCTATGTACAGCACACACTATTCTTAGCGATTGTGGTGTCATTCTTGGTTAGAGCTTCTTGGAAAAAAAAAATCTACTAAATCACTGAATCATGCATTTAAAAATAATATAAGTAAATCGTCTTCATTATTCCTGAATTAATATTGCAATTTAAAACTTGCTCAACCAACGTGCTGATTTCGATTAAGCAGCATAGAGACTGGAAAAAAAATTAAATTATCCTTTACAAGTAAACATAGTAATTATAGATTCTGTATATTGTGAATTATTTTTTGTCTCTACGATAATCATTGTAATTAATATTCAAAGTACGTTATAGATGCAGTATACTAAGAGTGAAGATTGCCTGAAACAAAATTGCACTCGGTGCTTTTTTCTTTTTTTATTAAACACTAACCACGAATTACACCACTTTGCATTATAACTCCGTTTGTCTTTTCCTCATTTGCAAATTTTGATATTTACGTCTCTGACTGTTCGATGTTACTTTCATGGTTCATTATTTGGCTCTAATGTGTCACGGTAGTAAGGAACAAAATGTCTCGCGCTGTAAAACAGTGCCGTTTCATTGCTAAGAAAAAAGAAAGGTATCCGTCGCATTAGAGCCCAGTAAACAGATACATATATTCTTCTATCGATGGAGCACAAAATGCTTGTGTATGTATATTTATGTTGTAACTAGATATCCATTATATTATATATCATCTCTCTTACGAAGCACCTGCGGCGAATCACCCTGCAAATTAAAAGAGATACGTCAAATCCTGTTATTCGGTTCAAAAAATACAATTACGCAAATTCGCCTAAGAGAAAGAAGAAAAAAACAATTGCGGAAGATTCGTTGCAGCTGTACGTCACACGTGTGTGTGTTGCGGTGTCGCCAAGGTATACGTATGTGGCGTAGTTGTGCGTACGCAAAGCGTGCATGAGCGTGTGGTGCGTGTGCCTAGAGGACAGCTGGAGATCGTCCCCAGGAACAGCGGCGGAAGTCGTCCAGTCAGTACCGTGAGTGCAGGCGGAAGTCTTGGCCGTGGAAATCGAGGACTTCATCTGCAGCATCACCAGAGTTCACTGTCAGCTCTTCATATGGCTGCTAATCACAGTAACACGGTCGATAGACGACGATCCAGTCTCAGGGTAACGTACCATCTCAGTACAGAAACCTCATCCGTGCATGATACATCAGGATTAGAGGTTATACCGGTTTTATCACCGGTTTATAATACGTAATTACTCGTGACAGAAAGAAACGATCACATGCACCGATCACATTTCAGACATTCCATAAAATAGCTTTATTTTCGACGGTTCGCGAGTGCTCGTTTATACGATAAAAAATTAATAAGAGTGACTTTACGTTCTGGACGAAATCTTCGAGAAAATGGCGTCCATTGGATTTGACGTTTAAGGCACTCGCGAACTTGCTTTATCCTGTTTGAGTTTATTTGCGGGTTCGTTGCCTATAAATCTTCCCTCTAAATTAACACCAGCATGACTTTGCATGAATATATTGCTCGGCAGTGGTGCTTGTGTCCCTTATCTTTATTATTAAATCCACTCGAATCCTCGTTCTTCCACGCGAATTCTCGTGATTGTGACAGATATCATTGAATACTGTCACGAATGAATTCTCTCATTCGTGACAGATTATAGACACAGTGATGCTGTGAGCTATGGGCTTAATTGACCTAACATTAATCATTGTCCGTGCATCCTATGGATTGGCGCAGACCTGCAGCCTTCTTTACTTGAAAAAGGTTCGGTATAATGGTTCTTCCTTATTACACGTTTTACACAATGCTGCGAAAATCTAGAGTTTACGGTATCCATCTTTATGCGAAATTTCGCCATGATTAGTCATAACCTCAGAATTTTCGAATATGATAAACTAAATGATCGAGCATGAACTCTTGAATTCCTGATTGTCGCGACGGCTCTGTTAACATTGACATTCGATGAATAAACAATTAGATTATAGATATCACGCCAGACAACGTCAATGAAACTAAAACTAAAAATATTACATTGTTCTACACGTAAGATTGAAAAAAAAAGGTTTTAGAACGCGCAATAAATATCCAGAGGTTCATTGAGGACTCTGTCCTTTTTTTCTCTTGGTCCCACCTGGATGTTAAAGTCGTTCGATAATTTTCGTAAATCTATCTATCGTTCTCTTTACGAATGCACAGAGATGCAATATTCGCCGAACCGTTCCTTAAGTCAATCAGTGCAAAAGTGTTTGTGGGTTATCCGAAGAGTAACGCCAATGAATATATGAGTATAAGGGATTCGTTAGAAAAGGAAGAAAACAAATAAAAGAATGCAAAGTGAAATAAAAAGGAGCAACGAATTTGATGGACCGTTATAGGTATATTCGTTCGTAACTCGAAGCGGCTCGAACGAGATGCTATTTAAAAGGTAAAAAGACTGATCGATAATGAGCCTAAAGTTACGTAAAATCCTAGGAGTAATTAGACGACGAACGAGTACATTGCAACCCCGTTCATTCCCAATTGACTATTTATTAACATCGTAGCTGTATACATATATATATATATGAATAATAATTAAACACCAGACACTTTATAACACACTGTATATGTACATACACGGATAAAACTTCCCTATTGTATGTAATATAAATTATTCGTCCTAAGTCTTGTATCTTTAGCGACATACGCATCTACGTATTAATTGGTATACATAACATATATTCTTCATATAAGAGTATGGAATATACGATATTGAATATTATCTACATTACTAAATTACTACCAAGCAGTCTTGTACTTAATGAAAGACAGTGCACGCTGCGATAATGTAAATATAACATGTGACTTCAATGTGGACGGAGGGTGGGTTCTTAACTGACCTGTTTCGCCCTTAATAGTTGTCGTGGAGGAGTTCTCAGGTATGCGACTATATTAAAACGTAACATTCATAACGCATAGGCAACACCCCGCTCCTATAGTATCGTCCCTCATTGGTTGAAGCTTTCCCTAATATTTATTATTTTGCTATACATCAACTCGCGACCATTGAAATTATTCTTCACAACAATTCAATCAACATTGATAACAACGGGTACACCTTTTTAACGAAGAAAAGAATAAACTAATAATTATTTCTCCTGCAGATTTTCACGTAAATCTGAATCGTCCATAGCATCGATCCTCGACGTAGTTCAAGAAATGATATGATTCTTTTTTTTTCTTTTTTGTAGTGGCTTGACGTAGAGAATTTGTTATTGAAGAGATTCGTCAAATTCTGTGTCATTCGATTTTTCGTAATATTTTATCTGCCACTTTTCAGGGGTCGCTGAGCCGCGCCTTTGGTCTTCGTCCAAGGAGCGAAAAGGCGTCTCCATCCTCTTCATCGGATACCGGAAGCTTGGCAAGTCAGTGCCAGTATATGAGCAGCGTTCGCAGTAACTCACCGCCGCCACCGCAATTACCACCACGTCCATCGGCGAATAAGAGACATCGACGTGTCAAGAGCATCGGTGACATAGAGTATATGAGTACTGCAGCTGTCAGCACACCTGTCTGACAAGAGGATAGGGCCCATCATGGGGGGCCCTATCGCAGTCTCAGCGAACGTGGATACTCGTCCTCTCATTCGTCATCGCAATATGGCTCCTATTCCGGTTACAGTAATCTCAGCGGTGATTGTTATCAATATCGCTCGCCTGGAAATTATTATCAGCTGCAGACCGGTTATTATTCGCCGCAAAACACGGAACTGCCGTCTCCAGGAGTACAGAGGTACGGGAGTCTCGCTGAGGAAGCTTGGCAGTCTACGAAGGAGGACGCAGCCATTGCTAAAATCAATTCGAGAACCTATTTAGCATAATTTTAGCAATTTCTTTTATTATCGTTATCATCCCGAACTTCCTACACTCCGTGTATACTTAAATTGTATTATGGGTATTCGTTTATTCGCTGTAGCCTTGCGAGAATCTGCAAACAATGCATTCCTTTAGATGATGACAGAGAGACCAGAGTCTCATGACAATTATTCATCATTGGATTTGTTTATTGTTATGGGAGTTGTATTGCTAAGCCATATTGATATTAATTCAATCACCTCATTGAGGGAATTTATTTTTGTTTTATTCTCTATTTGTAATGGGTCATATTTTGTTCTGATATGATACCTCTGCTCGCTCTCTATATACATACAGTGGTTTTTTTTGAGGTGACTTATAAATTTTGAGTTTTAGGAATACTACGTGCGGTATTAAGTCGGGAACTTAGCGTCAGCAAGTTTTTAAATAATTGTGTTAGACCTTGGAGAACGGATTAAGTCAAAATGTTTAAAAGTTTCTTCTTTTTGGATGCTGTACTATTCGACCCAAGAAGTCTTTGTCCGATACGGTCCAGCCTAACGTAAAGGGCAATTAGTTTCCTGCTAATAATTAAAGAAATGTGTATTTTCAAACGTGCTCATATCCTGGATACAATTTTTATAGTAGTAATGGCTGTCGAGCTGAGAAACGTATTAAGAATTTATTGCCGTGTTGAGAAATTGCAGGAAACGAATTTTGGGATCCACTCCTGGTGGATTTATTGGATTGCATCCATTAAATACGTAGACACCATTTATTATAATTTAATAAACCCGATTGGACGGGGCCTATACCAACGGTTTTTCAGCTTGTTGTCAAATAATAAGCTTCTTCTTTTGTTCATACGCCAATTGAAATATGATTAGTGAATAAAAGAGTAAAGTCGATAGATAAGAGCGAATGATACTATGGAAGAATGCACAGTTGCTATTCCTATTCCATAGAAATTTAAAAACCAAATACAATCGACTTTAACGAACGAGGACGCGCGGAGCTGATTTAATTGATAATTTTGTAAATAATATTTATCTCGATATTTATTCCGTAACGATTAATTTGTCAATATTTATACGTATTTACTCGAAATTCATTAGTTCGATTATAACGATCTGGACCACTTATGCGGAATGCCGAAATAGTATTATCACCATTTTACCAAGTAAATGGTAGGATTAATACGCAAAGTATTGTATTTTCATGTACCTAAGTAATTTATTTTAATAAATTAATTTAGGTTTAACTTATTTATTCAAGCATCGAACTGGGAACTTACATCTTTTTTACGTCCAATTATTCACGACGTAGCTTATACAATTTTTCTCATTGACGGTCATCCCATATTATTCATTTAAGAATGTGAAATCATAATGAAGCGCGCAACCAGATATTTAAATAAAAACGACAATGTAAATGTGCTCAGTACAGAATGTACATATATATATTTGTGTGAGCTGTATCTAATAACAATTGAGAAAATAAACTAATTTCCTTCAATCGAACGTCAAGTCATTGGAGGACCTACGTTAATATACATATACGTAAAAGCAATTATTTTTTTTATTCCAAGAAGAATAATTTTATTCCCAACTTCAATAAGAACTTTTTCCCGTTTAATGACTGTCTGCATATTTCTTTTTCTAGACTTTCATAAATTGACAGTAATTTGTATCATAAGAGAATCTTGATCCCCAAGGAAAATATAGTAGTATAGTATAATATTTATTTATTTATTTCCAATGTATATCCTTTCGGGTTTTTACAAGTTCCCCTTCCCATACCCCAAGGAAAATATAGTTTTTCTAATGAGATTCATATTCGAATAGACGTACGTATGTTAATAATGGTAGAAATGACTTTTATAGATGGCAGCACAGGAAAATAATGACCCGAATGACGTTTCTTGAGACACGTGTCACATGAACGTCCACAGAGGCAGTTACGCCAGTTACGCGCAAGCGCATTCCCGTGTACGTCGACGTTTTCTCATTTTCGATTACAGAAGCGGTACTTCGTTTCGTTAGTATTTCATTGTATTTAAATAGTGCAACTGGGTAGAAGTCTTTATCATGTCTGGAAAATCGAAAGCATTTACTAAGGAAGAAGAGCTTCTTCTTCAAGATTTTTCACGAAACGTTTCTACGAAGTCATCTGCGCTTTTTTACGGCAATGCTTTCATCGTATCGGCAATTCCCATCTGTGAGTAAAACATATGACAATATAATATAGATAGATTTCTATGGTGGACTGGTAGTTAAAAATGAGAAAATATTGATGCTTTAATGTTTTTATTGGAAGTTTATTTCAGCATGTTGATTTTTATCATTTAGTATAGTTACAATGTACTCTGTTGAAACTAACCTAAGGTTGTATCAGGGTACGGAGTAGTTGGTACTGCAGGAATAATTTTTAATAAACTTGTTTACTTTACAGGGCTCTTCTGGAGAATTCATCTGATCGATCTGTACTCCAGTTTAATTTCCTTTGTCTTGGTCACTATCGCCAGTACATACCTTGTTGCACTAGCTTATAAAAATACCAAGTTTGTTCTAAAACATAAGGTGCGTATAAATTCAATTTGCATCTTTTCTGCTTTACTTTGGATTGAATTTTATAGAACTAATGCTTATTTAATATTTTCACAGATTGCAGTCAAGAGGGAAGATGCTGTCACGAGGGAAATGTCCCGTAAGTTGGCTGAGGATAAGAAGATGAGTAAAAAGGAAAAAGATGAGAGGTATTATAATCTTGAAAATTTTTTTAATTGTATTAAGATCAATTTTTAAGAAACATTAGACTTATCAAATTTGTCATTGTCTAGGATCTTATGGAAGAAGAATGAAGTTGCAGACTACGAGGCTACAACCTTCGCCATCTTCTACAATAATGCAGTGTTCTTGGCTCTTGTCATCCTCTCTTCGTTTTATATACTCAAAACATTCACACCTGCAGTAAATTATATTCTTTCTGTAGGAACAGCTAGTGCTCTGCTAGCACTTCTGTCAACTGGTTCTCAGTAACTTGATTTCATATGGAGGTCATTGTGACAATTCCTAATACAATTGTTAATTTGTTTCATAAGATTCTGTAAGTGTTTGAGAAGATCTTTTGATACGAGTGAGTGTGAGATTGACAAATACAATCTTATTTATAATACCTTGATCTTAATAATAAGTATATTGATTTCCTACTATCTCGTTACAATTATTTCATTTTTCAACTGCACGCAAATCAGTCACATTCATATTTTCATAGAAGCAAATATGAACAGATGAATGATAGTAGCCCGTTGTCAATAATGCGAATCATAAAAATAAAATATTCAACGAAGTTATTTATTGAAAAGCTAATTGCAAAAAGATATTGTTACTTGATAGAATTTGAGAACATGATTATAATTTGAAATGGAAAACAGAAATTCTGGAATGGGACTTTATTATTTCTTCTTCTCCGCCTTATACGGATTTATATTCGTTACTGGGATTCTTTTTTGTGTAGTATAGACAAAAATGCATTATACCTTTTCACAAATTAATCAGCCCTCTACTCAGTGAAAACGGGATAGAAAGAGTGATGTCACAAAATAAAACGCAAGATTAAAGAGGAAGTATTGCTTAGCAATGTATATTGATCTCAGGCATACTGTAACTGTAGTAATTATCGCTTACTTTGCATTGTACACGCATTGGATACATATGAGGGGAAAAGATAAGGAAAGTAAAGTACAGCTCCTTTAATAAATGAACACGGACGATTTAATGTTAATCATATGCAACAGCCTATTGTACATAGCGTCGTTATCGGTTTCCATAGAGAATAAGCTACAATAACGTTCTATCGACGTTATCAGATTTGATACTCTTCTAAAGGAACGCTTGAATGATAGTGTGATTAACCAATCGATCCATTTCAAAAATTTTTTAAATAATCTAATCGTCAGAATGTGTGTACAACGATTTATCTTTGTTTTCCCTATAATCTAATGATCTCCCGTCGTGGAACCTTATGGGGGTCCTACCAATTTTCCCATTTCACATAAGCGCCGCACTCGTGATTGTACAGAAGTGACAATTTTTTTTTCAACGTTTTCATGGAAATGGGAAAGCTAGGAAATACATTGAACGATAATGAGGTTTTCTGTTTAAATAATTCAACTTAAGGTCATCTTAAGCAGATGGGTTGCGGAATTTCTCGCCAGCGAACTTGGCTGCTGCACCCAGCTCCTCCTCAATACGGAGGATCTGATTGTACTTGGCCAATCTCTCAGAACGACAGGGTGCACCAGTCTTAATTTGTCCGGTTGACAGACCGACGACCAGGTCAGCGATGAAAGTGTCCTCAGTCTCACCGGAGCGATGGGATACCATAGTGCCCCATCCGTTGCTCTTGGCCAGTTTGTGAGCATTGATAGATTCGGTTACGCTACCGATTTGGTTGACCTTCAGGAGAAGACAGTTGCAAGCCTTCTTCTCGATAGCTGTCTTGATTCTGTGATATATTGGAATAGTGAAACATTGATAACGAAATTTACTGAGGATTCAATTAAGGATAATTTACCTCTCGGGATTGGTTACAGTCAAATCGTCACCAACGATTTGGATTGGAGTTGCTGCTGTCAAGGCAGTCCAGGAGTCCCAGCCATCCTGATCGAACGGATCCTCAATGGAGACAATGGGGAATTCCTTGACGAATTCAAGGTACAGGTTTTTCAGCGCTTCGGGCTCCAAGTAGGTAGCAGGATCAGATTTCTCGTTCTTGAAATCGAGATCGTACTTTCCATTCTTGTGGAATTCAGATGCAGCGACGTCCATGCCGATTTTAATCTTGCCCTCATATCCGGCAGTCTATACATATATTTTGATGGGTGGTTGATTAATTTCAAAAGGTTGATAAGTGTAATGCTGAATATGAAATTTTACCTTGATAGCCTCAATAATAAGGTTCAAGGCTTCTTTGTTCTCAAGAATGTTTGGAGCAAAACCACCCTCATCTCCTACAGCAGTAGCATCAAGACCGAACTTCTTCTTGATACCAGCCTTCAAGTAGTGGTAGACTTCGCTACCCATCTTCATGGCTTCAGTGAAATTTGCAGCACCAGTAGGCAAGATCATGAATTCTTGCATAGCAAGTTTGTTTCCAGCATGGGATCCACCGTTAATTACATTAAAAGCAGGAACTGGAAGGACGATGTCACTGTTACCAGCAAGTTCTGCAATGTACCTGAAAATCGAATTCAAAATAAAATTGCTTGCTTTGGATATATGTCAGTAATCAAAAAAAGAAACAGACAGAATGCATACTTGTAAAGAGGAACTCCCTTCTTGGCAGCACCAGCCTTGCACACTGCCAACGAGACACCCAGAATGGCATTAGCCCCAAGCTTGGACTTGTTAGGCGTTCCATCGAGTTTCAACAAAAAGTTGTCAATGTCAACCTGCTGTGTAACTTCCAAGTTAGCTTTAAGTAGCTCAGGAGCAATAATGGAATTGATATTGTCTACAGCTTTAAAGACAGACTTTCCATGATATTTGGACTTGTCGTTATCACGTAGTTCCAAAGCCTCATGAACACCAGTGGAAGCACCAGAGGGTACAGCAGCACGGAAGAGTCCGTTCTCAGTTATAAGATCAACCTAAGCATAATAAAACAGAAGGAACATTAAGTAATCCTTTGTACTAACACAAAACAACCATTAATACTCAAAATACCTACCTCCACAGTGGGATTACCACGGGAGTCATAGATCTGACGTGCCTTGATGCTTTTAATAGGCATTGTGTATGTACTATAGTGCTTGATCAGGTATCTGAAAAGAAGGTCAACATTATATAAAAAATCACAGATGCTCTAGAAGAAACAGCAGCAAAACTGTTAAACACCGATACGAATAACTTAAGATAACATTTGTGCAAGTGCCAAGACATTGCATAATTCTTAATAAAACAATTCTCACATAGAATCCTAAAGAGGTAAAAAGCCGGTAATGAGTTGTCAAAAGCCGGCATGAGATGTTCTTATAAATTAATTTATACCCTCTGACCTTGACAAGGTCACGAGGTCAAAGGATCCGCCCAATTGAATATTGATAAATTCCTTCTCAACCGAATAAGATCTCTAATAGCAGATCCATAAGGAACCGTGACAATAATCACGTACAATGCTGATCCTATGGCGGAATTTCGACGAAGCATAACACTTCCGGCCCGAAAACCCAGCATCTCTCCCGATTTCCCGTGTCAGTGTATCGCAATCAGCACCCAGTATGAAAAATAACACCGGAATAGAAATTCACGAGTCAAATAAAACGGATTAGAAGCGAAAATACGGGGCCGAAGTGGATCGTGATGAAATACCGGTTGAAATTTTGTGAAATATCTACTCACCTAAAGATGCACGTCAACCCACTGGAAAAGCCCGGAGTAGACTGAAGTACCTATGACCTAGTGATGACCTCCAAGCATAGATTGGATAGGCCTTATATCGATCGTGGCTCCCTCGATTGAACGCGACCATGTTAATACATAAGTCAAACTGAATCCGCATATCTATTTTTTATATCTTATTTATCGTTTAGTAAGTTTTAGAAAAATTCAGCATATCGAGTTTACGTAATTATCACAATTAAGTCAATGATCTTGACTCGAGTGACATCACCTATCGCTCGTTGGAATAGTAGAATTCTTCCCAGATAGCACATGATATTCTCAGAATATCCTAATTTCATCCTAAACATTCTAAACAGGTACTCTGTATTCTTAATAAATCTTACAATTAGTAAATTCTGAGCATATGCAGAGAATACTCATACGTCCTAAGAATATCATTGTGCTTTCTAAGCTTTGTTCTACTGTTAGCCTGGGTGGGTAATGTTACTGTGCGTATGATAACAGCATTCGAATTTTATAACACGATTAGCGACTATGATCTGCAGAGAGATGGAAGCAGCGTGTAGTTCACTGTACTTCTGCAAAACTGCACAGAAGATACACGTCGGATGATGTGCAAATTCGCAAGGTATTACCTGAAGGTTAGCCTATCCGTTTGATTTCTATGGTAGAACCACCTTCAGACGGTGCATTTATCGTAAATTACCCTATTATATATATACTTTTAAATAAATAAAAATCTTCATTATTTTAAAGAGATTTATGAATATTTTATTAATTGAGTATAAAGGAGAAATCAGGAAAAACGATACCATTTGAGGTGAACGAAGTACATAAGGAGAATTATGAATTCGTGCAACATTATTTATTTTATTAAAAATGATAACATTAGAGACAATAATTATACAATATTATATAATATATATATATATCATTCATATATATAATGTTTGATTATTCATATCGTTTTGTCAATATCCGATAATTTACTTTCTGGTGTATTACATAACAATAGATGAAATACTGCGTATAAATACATTGCACTAAGAACGTCTCTATTACGTATCAACTATTTCATATCTCATATCATTACGAAACGCGGGATTTCGTTGTAGTCAAAGTTAGTTTAGCCTATTAGAATTAAACTTCGTACATGTATACTCTACATTGGCGATTAAACCGGGGCATTGAAATTACCAAGTATTCAATTAGAAAATTTCGTCCGAATCAAACAATAGGTGTGAAGCCTATTCTGCAGTAAGTCGTAACAAGTGATAGTCGTAAGCCGTTTTTACAAACCAATCGAAACATTAACCTCTACAGGACCGGCCCTTTTTTGGAGGACTTTTTTAGTTTTAGTCCTAGAACATTTTTGTCCTTGTCAATGGGTTGAACTACGAAAAAGACGGCGCCACTCCAGCGCCTAATATTAGGCTTCCGGTACACAAAATTTTTACGGGTCATTTTTTGCTGTGTTTGAATGTCATAGTATTGTTTATTGTTAAAATGATTGTTTAACGTCATTTGCAATAAAAAATTCGTTGAAAAACATGTATAAAAACATGATCATGTCGTCCTTTGTGAGGTATGAGGCAAAGTAAAAAGTCATTACAACAAAGTAATATCAGCTATCGAAGTTTCGAGATAGATAATGATTTTTTAAGAAATTTTAATACTGTCAAAGCCCATAAATACAATAAAATTAGTTTGAATCGCCAAAAGCCTAAAATTAGACTTCCGGTCCCGGAGAGGTTAAAAAAATGTTTGATTGGCTCACAGAAACCACTTATGACTTACAACTTGTTGTAGAATAGACCTAAAAAGACCGTAAGAGCAGACGAGATACAAAAATTCAACGTGTTATATATAATTACAGCAATAATAACAATCATCAAACAGATCAATTGAACAATTCAAAAGTTTACAGTGATTTCAAGGCCCCAGGCATTACAACTGTTTGTAACAATAAATACTTAAAAACTGATCAGTCACCGATTTGCAATCTTTCGTGATTTCTGTTCATTCTCTCTATTCGTATGTATTTCGGTCACCTAATTGCTTATCTATCCGTGAATTTATCAGCCGAGAAGAATTTTGTACAAGACATTAAGTAACGAATATATACGACGTTATTATAGAGCATTTTCTCGTTATAAATAATATATACGGGGGACTTATTATATTATACAAAAAGAGAATGAAGACGTGTCCAACGGCGATTACACTTCTGTGTTAAGTACATCGAGGTCCTATATAGAGATATTACTTTTCACTTGTTGGCAAAGGGTATAATTGTAATCTTTCGCACACGTTAAAAGTTATGGCTGCATTTTTTTGCACAAAGAAAAATAGGGCTTTCTCGCTTAGAACGAGATACTTTTCTCATGCAAGATTACTCGCGCCTAACGCAGCGTCAGATTAAAAAAAAAGTTCAACGGGATATTAAAACCGATAAGGACAGAGAAAAAAAAACTAAATTCAATCATAGAAATCAAATGGATTGGGCTTTAAATTTAGGATGACGCGTTAGTCCTGAATAATCCTATAAACGTATAACAATGGCCACGCGCTAATATACCTCCTTATATGAAAAATATTACAAGTGTAAACTCTAACGGGAAATTACGCGAAGAACTTATTGTATTTATTTTAGAGAATAGAGGAAAAAGTTACTCATATAAAAAAAAAAGGTCTGTTAACCTAAATCCTACTGTATTGCTGTTAGCAGGCAAACTCTAGGAAGCAGCTTGATGGCGTAACACTTTTACACAAGTTAAAAGTTCGACAGGAATAGCGCAAGACAACAACGAGATACGCGTGAGGGATTAGAGGTTAGAATTTTCTAAGCATTTTTTTTTTACTTCATCTAATCTCGATGTCTACGATAGGGGGCGCTTCGTCTTTTGCTCGGCCAAACGTAGTTTCTAAGGTATTTTATGCATCTTTCTCCTGTACACGGAACGAATAACTTCTCAAGGTCAGAACAATTCACTCCTGAGACAGTTTTTTTTATTAATGCGGCTCGGATTCTATTAACGTAATGCATCCTGAGAGTCGATAAGTTAGAGGGATAAGATATTTGGAAGATTTGTGACAATTTTAACGCGATCAAGTATAAGGTGGTAAAAATAGGTATTACGTTGTTACTTAGCATTTAGGTAATCAAAAAAAAATCGTTTCGATCATCACAAAACTTTCTTTCCCCCAATTTCTATCGGTTAGAGGTACACGTGCAAGAGATGTTGCGACTAATAATGTGTAAACGTGAGCAATTAATTCAAATAAAGTATTATTATTTAAATATTTCAGAGCGTGCGTGTCTCAATTGTTCCCTTAATTCGCGCTTTTCGCAGAATTATCGAATCCCGACCACGAGTGTATATTACGAAGGCATTCGGACGAACGTTCAATTTAAATAACGCGTTAAGAAAATCATTACTAATCGTGTTATCACAACGATCGGATTCGCACAGGTAACTGGAAAAATCTGGCCGTTATCGAACACAATAATCGAAAATTTCGATAACAGTCTATTACGTCTATGCCTATATGTCAGTGATTTGAGTTTCTGTCAGTTAATTAACCCGAATGTCTAAAGTAGTATAACACTTTCAAAAGTTTTTTTTTTTTTATTACAATACCCATACTACTCTCTTTTGTCTCTTTTCTCATTGAACCGCCTATTGGCAAGTACGATTGGCGTTATTTTAAAAATGACAATTATTCGACGACACGTTATTAGAAATATTATAATTTTGTACGTTTTAGCGCATGATGACAAGAGGCATATGTAAATAGTGCACTCAATGACGTAATGGAAGACATTCGATTCACCGGGTTAAAGTAATCACCGGATGATGGATTGCTGAATCTAATACTGAATTTACTGGGATCTGAATAATTGTAGTCTAATTTATCGGTTAAATTATATTTACCGGATGCTGAAGTCACCGATCAAAACACCGACGAGATAAACGTCGATCATACAGAAGGATCAAATATCAATGCCAAATGCAATTTGAAAACTCAGCTAATTCTTAATTTTAATTGTAATCAGTATCTAAGCATCCAACTGCTTTACACGTATGGATCTTTGGATCTTTTCCAATAATTGACGTTGTGCACGTGATTGATTTTACACGTCGTCTCGATTGTGCGAAATCAGCCGCTGCTATGCGCGGCATTTACTATTAGTAGCTTTGAAACTGACAATTATTTTTTGAAAATAAAGCTAATCAGTTACTTTCTCTATTCGTGCGAAATAGATGTTAGATAGAGATCATGATAAGCGTCAGAGGATTGACGTGCGTCACAATCAGTGTTTTTTACTATTTACTACGACAATATATCCCTCGTGCCGCCAAGGCGTGTCAAATTTGAAAATAGGAAAAGATGATAGTCTGAGTTCACTCTTAACCGATATTAAAAGACAATTGTTTTCTTTGTTTCTTACCACGCATCTAAATCGCCAACCCTTCATATATATAAGCGGGCGGCGTCATTTACTACACACAAACACACGACAAGCGATTAAGCAAGCACTACGATTTTTTTTTCGTTTTTACCTAACGTAATATATCATAATATCAAAAGCGATATTCTAAAACGCGCGAATAAACTACTAAAGAAAAAAAAAAACACTACGTCGGAGCTAATATGTATACGAAGCTCCATAGAACTACTGTAAATTTTGATTTTATATTGCCAACTTTTAATAAATCGTTTACCAGTTATCAATGATCAATGATGAAGAATCCATGAGCAGAAAATTTAACTTGCATCTTCCGGTGACTCAATGTCGTCAGCCGTGGTATTTTGACGACACTTGTATACGTATGCACTCACAGAAAGATCGTCGTCTGCTCGTACGCACTTGTAGCTCGAGTTAGGACAATCGCAACTGAAAGGACAAGTAAATACAATTGAAATAAAATAAATATTGTCACTCTTATCAATTTAAAATTAGAATTCATCAATGGTAGGGGGATACTTTACGATAAAAATATCAAAATGATCCCAAATTTCTTTTGATGCATTAACTCATAAGGCTTGTATGTCAACTTACGTATTTTTCATAAAGTAACCGACTCGCCGAGTGAACGGGGCGTAGACTGCCCAACCACAGGGTGTGTTGTAACATTTCCTTCTCGGGGCTTCACCGGTTTCGATAGCACGTTGGGTCCTTAAATTTTCAGAACCCGATTCGTGGGCTATACGTTGCAATCGTTCAGAAAATTCCTGCGTCAAGATAAAAATAGAATACAATTATGACTAGTCCAATTACAATGGTATCAGATGTATCGTGACATTGAATAATTCTAAGACGGTCGTTTCTCTTTCAATTTTTTATTTTATTCAATTTATTTTTAGTTTTCCCAGTTCTCTCCTTTCCTCTTATCGATGGGATGGTTGCGTATTGGCAAGCTAAATACGTCATAACAGGGTCAGGGTATCGTTGGCTTAAGAGAGAAAAAAAAGTTTCTATCGATATATCGTTGGGGAGTTTTATCATGTACGTGTGTATCTCGCCACAATGACCTGGAGTAATCATTCAGTGGATTTAAAAAAATATTACTAGAGAACTGCTTGTTGCATTGATAACAAGTCAATGCTGCTGAGCTTTTGCGTCACGCGAATAAATGCTCGTATTAATTTTTTTTCAACTTTTGCGAATTCCTTATCAGTACAAGCTCTCGCACCAAATGTTCAGGTCAATGAAAAAAAAATGTAATTAACATTCTAGGAGTGAAAGGATACCTAAATTACCATAATACCTAAGAACGACGTAAAGAGAACAACGGAAGGGTAAGGTTAAGAGCTAGAGAAGGTAAGGAAAGGAGAGAGAGCAAGAAGATTTATTTAAGAGAGTGAGTACTGCTCTCAATGAGAAGCCTGCGGTGAGTGTGCCAGTAGTGGAACGAATGAGTAATAAGAGTGTAGCATGAATGTAACCGAGTTCATGAATGAAAACTTCCAGCGGATCGCATGACCGCAAATGACCGTATCAATCCAGTTTGTGCCAGTGCTAAGATAATTATTAGAGCTTGTATATTGGAACCTTGGATTTTCAATAATTCCTAGATATAACAGAATTGTAGCAGATGAAGGTATTTCGCAGGAAGAGTATTTTTCAAAGTCAAAATTACGACGGTAAATCAGTACGTGTGATAAGAATCATATAACAACGACAGTGGAAACAGAAATGCGTTACGTATTTTAATGACGGTACGTATCTCCCGCTTAAAATTATTTTATAACTGAAGTTGACAAAAATACTAAGTACAAATCGTTTACCATTGCTATCAATGAAACGATACTTAATCCCGTTATATTAAGTGACACAAACTAAACAATTGATAACACAATGTTTTCTGGTTATGATTACGTTGCGCGTCTTATTCAAAATACGTCCAACGGTCAACGTCGTAACGAATGTAAAACGAAGTAAAGTTTAGTACCAGATAAAATGACATTTCAAAATCTGATTGTTTCTCAAAATTCTCAAGAGTCGTTTCTATGTATAAAAATTAATAGCAAAATGGAGTTACTGTTAAAACCTCTATTAAAATTTATTTCTTACCTCCGAACGGATTGAAGCCGTGTCCGTCAATGCCGTATACCACATTGCGCCAATAAAGGCGACAATTAACAAGCGAATCATTACGGTCATTTTTCTTTCGTTCAAGTTTTCCTTTCCGATCGGATGATTCGCGAGAGAGTGTCAAAGCAGCGATCCGCGTCACAATCTAAAGATTGAATCTTCTTCAACGCTTTCTCACAGTGTTCAAAGAGGACTGTGTACAGTTTTTAAAACGATTATGCCAGACTTCGCTTGCCAACGGACTCAAAACAATACTTTACTGATCGGAAAATGATTTTTAACAAGAGCTTCTTGTTGCAAGGCAACCTGGCTCACTCTACGTTCTCAGGACGATAGAATATTATGTACCGGTTCGACCTTATACATAGACTGTCTTCGCGTATAGAGTGAGGACGCTTTCGAGGCGTCGAGGGTTTATATAGGCTGGGCTAGCTGGCACCGCCGGGTGGGGGTAAGACTAAGCTAGAAGTTATAATAACAAGTAATAAGTCGAACTTAAGTTATGCTTTGAGCATCGCATCATTGCCTGGGGAACATTGTATACCGTGATAGGGCTGTGTGATATTCGAACGCCCTGAAGAAAAGGTACAATTTTATATATTTATTATTCCAAGATAATTATGTCAAATTATAATTTCTCTACACGTTAACGTACTGATTGTGTAACTTTTTACTGCGTTATATTCTTTGTTTCATTGTACTTCGAGATAAATTTACTTTTTCACATCAAATCAATTCTTCTGCTTTTAAGCTCTGTTTTCAGCATGTGCCACGTGCCCTTTTGAGAATTATTTTTTAATAGCATCTTCTTTATTTTTTGTAAGAGAGAATATTGAGAGTGATGGCTTGATTTTGTGTGGAGTATAAAAGTATGCTGTCGACGAGTACGTCAGACATTTTCTGCATAATATTATGACAGGTTTGATTAGTTCTTCGATGGCTTTATCTTCGTAATAGTGAAATAGTATTCGACTTCGATAAATACGACGAAACGTATGTAGTTATCGTGAAATTCGATATTGCGCATTAAACTCGTATAAAACCATCCCTCCTGCTAATAATCTGCTAACATTGTGCAAAACAATGTTAGCTGATTATTCTGTAAATCAAATTATTCGAAGTTTCTCGATTCTGGTATAAATTTTTTAATCACTTTTCGTTTATACCTTTGATATTGCTATCTGTTATTTAGCAATCTCGGCGAAGTAAATATCATGAAGTTTTTCGTAATGTTCGACCTAGAATACGAAAATAAGAACCCGGCATTCTATTGCCGAGAAATTTTCGTAAAAATAGTCTAATCTGCGTACGTAAAAGGACGTTCTGGGGATGCAAAATCCTTATTCGAGGATTTCTAGAAATTTTTCATAACAGCAGAACGACAAAAAGTAATCGTAAAACTGAATTCCAATAAACGAAGAAAAAAAAGGTACGGTTCTTAGAAGTATTTTAAAAATACCTGTTGCTCAGCCCTGCGCAAGGCTATGTATTTAATAATTTGAAACGTTTCTCGTATGATTTTTATCCAACAGATAATTTTCACACGTGGATCCAATTCAATTCGCAATTGTATAACGAACTATTGACAGGGACTTCGCGGAACGAAACTTTCCGTTCGGCAATTCGTCGTATTACTTACGGTTGATCTTCCATATCTATCTGACGATGGTTTAATATAAACGTGATAGCGACTTAGGTTGAGCATGTTAAGAGGAAGTGGTCGTATCAAACACTCGCACTTCAGATGAAGAAGGAAAGTTGAGAGTAATTTTATCATCGAATTTAATACGGATGAAACGTGCAACGTCTTTTCCGTTTAATTCATTCATCTATCAAGGGTTCTTAATTATAATACAAGCCAATTGGCTATTCGCAAAAAATTCATCCCGTTACGAAACGGGGATGGGGAAGGTTGCGAAAATATTTTTGAGCAGTTTCATTAACTCGTAACGTTCTCAGCATCCAGTTTCACGGAAAAAATAACTTGCTTTGTTTAAACGAAGACGAACGTCAATTCTACGTGAGAAGAAAACGTAACGACCATATGAGCCATACGAGCATATATTTTCATGAATCTTTTACCCTTTTTGCATTTATACAAGAAAAGAGTGGAGAGGATAATTATTGAAGGAAAAATATTTTATTTAAAAATGATCGACGTCCTGCTTTTTAATTTTACTGAATATAAGGAACGATCAATATGTCCAAAAGTTATCCTTGACAATTGCGAAAAAGCATGTGTGGCTGCATTCTCCGTGTTACGGTTACGTGCGGATAAATATTTGCCGCGCATCGTCCAAATATTTGCTGAAGTTTTGCCGCGAGAGACGAAGAGGGGCCAAGGCGAATCTTCACGAAGCTACGAAGAATCTACGACGAACTGCGTATTCCGTACGTTCGCCATTTCGAAATTGTGTACCTTCACTCGGCATGATTGGCAATTCGGGTGAATTGCATTATCTCGATCGATCTTCAATCCTCCTAGAGACGAATGATGCGAATCTTCGACCATCACGTGCATTGCATATATCCATACATTTAATAACACTCTCCTAGTACGAATTCCTAGGAGATTTCAATTTCCCCTTGCGAGACTATAGGAATTGTAAAAATTCCAAACCAACCTATACACACGGTATACCACGAGTGTCTTGCATTTAGTATTGAATATTGTTACTTTTCCTTTATACCAACCCTCAATTATTTATTTCAACAAGGTAACAGATGCAATTCATGGGATATTATTATATTCGTAGATATGTAACTCGCAATAATCTGAAAATTTCCTTTTTTTGAATAAATCATGATTTTTCATGTTTATTCAAATTACGATGCATTTATAGCGATAAACAGATCACTTCGTCACAGAATATCAATGCATTTGATTGTGGCTGATGTTTGCCGAAGCTTAAAAAAAGTCAAGAGACGCCTACGGCATTTTAGTCGGTTGATAGATAAACAGAAGATGAGTCAGAATACATACATAGAGGCTTGACGGAGGCCCGTCTACCCTGCAGCCAATGGCGTCGCTTCGTTTCTGTGACGTAGGGTCGCCTCATACCGTCACCTTTCACGTACGTACAAACATATGTACGTTTTAACAACGCGGCTAGAGTTCACGGGGCCACATGCCGCCAAATGCCTTCGGTATACGAACGAGATAAACCATTGAAATACGCACTTGCTAGCAGCTTTTGTTTACACGCCCTGCTAACGCGAATTGTATCTAGGACATTTTTTTCCCCTATTTGTCATACTGATAACTAATCAATGATTTTACATCATCATCTACTTCCGCGAATTATTCGAAATTGCGCAGTTCTCAATAATTATTTCACCATCTTGTCTCTCGGAAACATTCACTTTTTATAGGGGTTATTCAGGACAAACGTACTGACTGAAGTTAGTCTCACTAGTTGATTTTTGCGATAGAGCCAACTTCAGTTGATGCATATATCCTAAATGATTGTGTAGATATATATATATATATATATATATATATATATATATACACACGCACAGATGAAGATCTTACTGCTGCAACGGAAGTGACGGACCGATCGAAAATTAATTAATTTATTATAATAAATAGATTAACCCCCTTGAGCGTTACCCTGGGTGTATTATATATAATACTATTGAAGTACTATAAAATAGAACCGCAAGGGGGTTAATAAATAATTAAGGAATTTTTTCTTTTCTTTCGCATTTTTGTCACTGTCAATCTTTCCGATTGCACAATTTTTTCATTAATCCTCGTTCTGATTGAAGCGATTAATTATCTGTAGCTGCAGAGAAGTTTTATTATAGTCTTGCAATCGTCACAATCATATCATATATCCGGTGTACAGAAAAATTTTTATTTTTTTCAATCGATTGTACAAACTGCTCAAATGGTCATTATATATTCATTATCAATGTATTAAGATATCTAATGCATCAAAGTACGAATTTACCTGTACAAGGACGATGATTTTATAGTTGCGTCTTCTATAGAAGTCGTGCATAGGTGTAACTGCAAATATGGAAATCTCACAAGCTTAAATGTCTTCCCAGGTCAGTCATACGAGTTGTACGTGTTCGAAAATTCGGTACTTCAAACAATGAGGGATCTGGCTTCCCTGATTTTTTAAATAAGTACGATTAGTCAGACTGACCTGGGAAGACACCCTTATGAGTGCAATTTGACTAGTACGTGTGTGGCACAAGGAGTATACGTTTTTTCTTCTCAGAAACAAATCTTAACTATACCTCGGAGCGTATAATCAAGGGATATTCAACTTGGAATTTTTATGACCTGAGTTATATCTCATCGGGCTACGGTTGTAAAAAATGATTTACGATAGCTATATGTATGTAGCGAACTTTTAAAATGCTGAGATACCGTTCGTAAACATATTTAAACGAAATCTCAATAGTATAAAGGCCATTCTACAATGCAACGGAAGACGGTACACGGGACACGTTACACGGCGCGGTGTTCAATTGTATTTTCACAGAATTCTGATGGATCCATTCCTCAATCCATCGTTCCGTGATCCGTACGTTACGTCACGACCTAGCAACCGGCATCCGCATGGTTGCTATGTATAAAACGTGGTCAAAATCGTTGACAATTATCAAACGCTCGATTTGAAAAACGATTTTCTGCTCCGCGATTGGAGGATCCATCGGAATTCTGTGAAAATACAATTGAATACCGCGCCGTGTAACGTGTCCCGTATTCCGTTGCATTGTAGAATGGCCTTAAGAAATCGAAGGGTTGCCGTTTGACTCAAGTCGTATTTGAGTTCTCGAAGTGACTCAAAACTCGCGCCAATAGTTTTCTGTGAATTTATAGCCAACGCGCTGCTTAGGGCCCAGACGATTTTCCAAAAATACGAGACACGCGTCGTTGTCGGATTTTCTTGGCAATCACGGTCGGCCAAAGAATTGCGTCAACGTGAAATACGGAACGTCGTAACGCGTGTGAGAATCGTCACGCATTTATTAGAATAGAATCGAAGCTGTAGTATCGTATTAATATAGTTGACAGTACGCTTGTGGAATATTGAAATTTTTGAAAGTATACTAACAACGAATGATTCGACGAGAGCAGAAAAATTAATTTTTACGATAATTCGTTACGCGAAACTGCGCGCTTTGACAATTGATGTCTTATTGCTTAATAAGAATCTGTGAATCGACGCAACGACGCATATCACTTGTTTCGAAAGAGTCATCGATAAATCGAAATCACATCGGCTGATGCGTATGAGCCTACTGCCTATCGGAACGGTTATATATATTTTTTTCAGAACGAAATAAAAAAGAAAACATTAAAATCTTTCGAAGATAAATGACTCTGGATAAACTGGGATCATTACTACTGGCAATGTTGCATGAGAAAAGTGCGTGCTCGTCTTTGATCCGAAGACGCATTGACACCCTTTGTTCGGTTCGCTGTAATTATGAAAGTGCGTAGTGCGTAAAGCAGCAATTATCAGTTACGCATAACGCACTATCAGCACGGTGATAAGAAGACGAGGAAAGGGTAAACATCGGAATACCCTAAGACGTTATTTTTCATGCTTGTAATTTTCATTCCATAAAAATAAAATCATTCGTCGCCTTCTTCTACTCTTGTTCCATTCACGAAAATGTCCCTTTTTTTTATAATTATTCAAGGTAGAAATGTCACTCGAATATATCAGATATATAACATAAAATATCCGCCATATAAAACATTAATTTGTTCTCTGTACATCAGGGAGACGTCACGGGACGTAGAGTTTTTTGTTCGTGACGGCCATTTTAATATATCAAATAAAATTCTATTATATTGCACCGATATCACTCGAGTCGTTATCTTTTCAGATAATAATATACTACGAATAATAAAATCATCTTTATAAGATTGAGAATGAACGTCTAACGTTATCGACGTCATTTTTATCTGCAGAATGACGAAAAACTAATTCACAGCAATTCTTCGTCTTTTACTGTAACATTTATGGCTGACGCAAATTTGTTCCTTCGTTCAGTCACACGGTCGTTTGTTAAAAATATCATCAGATGACTTTCACGTATTGCGCCACGTTATGTTTATGCAATACCTTTTCCCAATTATCACGCGAGCGAACGATCAGCGAGTCATTACAAACTTCTAACGCTACTAGATATCTAATGCGAAGGGATTGTTATTCATTTGAATATCGACTGGTTAAGATCTAGAACGAATTAGACAAACGATTAAGGATCTTTAATCAAGTCATCTTTAATCAAGTCTATACACGAAATGATATCAGTACCCATATGATAAAAATTGATTTATGTATCGTAACCTCTCAGTGAACGCAAAACGAGAATTCGTTGTCACTAAAGCAAATTGAAGCTATAAAATTGTCATTGAAAATTTCGATTTCTTACGATTTAATCAAATATTCAAGTAATTCTTAGTGAGAATTATCGGTAGCCAACACGAGTATCGTGATTAGGTAGTGTAGGTTATACCAGACAGCGCGACGCCGTTTATTTGCGTTGCGGCGGTCGACGCACAGGTGGATCGAGGATTGGCTTTTGGCATCTTTGAATTCTAACGCGGCTGCCATTTGTCCGTCATCGTAGTCTATCTACTTGGACGAGACGTTTCCGCCTGGTGGAAAGTTGCGTAACGTTGCTCATTAGGTTCAAACCAGATGTAGGTGGTAACTCGGTAATAAGGTAAGCGACCGACGATTTGCTATCTGTGTATTATTAATTTAATATTCTAAACAATGACAATGTCGTTACGAGTTATGACAATCACTGACAACACAATGATTATGATAACGACGACTTTGAAATAATTTCAATATAAGTATCTGATTTGAACTGCTATTTAAATATGACGTAATTACGATGATCCAATCTGTATTCTTACTCAGTTTTATGGCTGTCTGATAGGTTCGAGCATTAAATCGTTTTATCGCGTGACTGATATTCGTCGCTTGTGGATTCGGCCAATTATTTCTATGCAGCCAGTGACTGGTATATCGAGAGGTAGTTGTGTGGTAATAAAATCTTTTACGAGTCGCTTATATCCCATGAAGATGGCTACCGACGTATCCGTCGTGTTCGACGTTAAATTGACCGTGCAAAATGTTTAAATATGATTAACTGTATGTGGGTAAAGGAGAGACGTGAAATTTCTCTCAAGAGACACGATAACGAGCACTCTGCTTTGATTTTATCGTATCAAACTCTTCCGTGGATCAATTGGAAAATAAATGAGTACGTAATATTAATTGCCACTGTACAATGGGTGTATACCGAACGGTCATAGAGGTTATGTACGCTCCTGATGATCTTTTTTGAACGAAACTCATAATTTTCTATTATTTTATTTTCACTGCTTCTTTTCATTCTTTAACAACATTCTCACGAAGATCTTCAAACTGTGCTACGATCCGTTTACGACCGAGCGTTTAAGATAATCTCGTGGCACACAGATTTGTCAGAATTGCCAGGATCCTGGACGCAACCGGCATGTATCCTCCAGGGGGTTAGGTTTCCGTGAAATTTAAAAGTCAAGTAAGAGATAAAAATATCGTTTCGCATGATCTTGTAGTATATATTTAACATATAGGTAGGTTATACCTTGTACTGTATATGTATAATATTTATTCTAGCTTGTCTTTTGAATCTGCGAAAAGATCGGCATTCCATCTGCGAAGATCGGTTTAAAATGATCTTACGAAACAGGGACACGCAGAGCATCAGATCCTGGAAGTAAACGAAGGTATAGCAATAGAGACGGCGCCTGGTTTTATTCGAAGCAAAAAAACATCAAATGTAAAGTGACGTCGTGACGCCTTAGCGAACTTATAAAATAAACGGCGCAAACGTTTGATGCGACCGGATCCACTAAGTATCCTGGGGAATTTACGCGTATTTACGAACCCAGTCGGAGACGCCGGCGCCCCGACGTCGATCCACGACCACGACGACGATCACGACGCCGACGCTCTTCAAGCCTCTTATACAGAACGTTCAACGATGTTATCGCACGCGCGCATTTGGTAGCCATCGCTATACCTAAACCTGTCTTCGGCCTATCTCTATCTCGATCCCCTATCCTAAATATCCTAATTCTGCAGCAAATAAGAAAATCCCATGTAGCAATACGAGAGGGAGTCAGCCGCGTGACAAATAATTGGTTCCGTGATTACTTGCACTCGCGCGACGTTTTAATCCGCGATTTCCGCGATACGCGAGCGTCGAGACGTCCCTTTAGTCGCGGAGACGTTAGAGCGTCGCGACGCCGTCGTTTAGTCCGAGCAACGTATCACGAGGAAACGAGAGCAATGAGCTTTCGTTGCTCATCTTAAATTTCTCAGCACAGCATAAACATTGGATACACGAGTTAATTTTAATTCCTGTCGGATTTTATACCTGTTGATTGATCTGCTAGTTTGTATGGGACGATCGAATTGAAGAAAAATATAAATACACAGTTTCGCATAGCAAACCATTAATTCACATCTCCCTTCACTATCGGAGTTATGAGTGGATAGAAGGTGAATTATGACTATAAATAAAAAAAATAAATACAAAAAGAAGATAAAGAGGTAGCGTACTGCAACTCGATAATATGTACGCGCAGCTTTTGCATTAGAAAGGTTGCTGCCGGTGCAGCATTATTACTCAGAAAAGCAGCTGTAGTAGTTAAAGGTAGCTCCGACGAGATGAAAATCTCCTGGAGCCAACGTCATGAATCATGGAAATTGGCTCTAATCGGGGAGAGCCGACGGCTTCGATTAGCCTGCGATTTATGCACTGACTAAACGATCGGTTCGAAACTGAAATGAGATTTCTTTTTAGCTCTGAAAAATGAAAGATGGACATTCTTTCTGTGTACGAAGATTCATATCAACGATATAATAGATAACCAACAACTCAGATGTAAGTAAGAAATACGGAACGTCTTTCTGGTTCAGGTAGAATCTGCTTTAAAGTAGACGAAGCCGGTACCTAACTGTACTAATAAGTCGGATAATTAGCTGTCTGCGATCAGAGGTCCGTACATATACAGGATGTAAATCTCTGTTTCGTAACAAAGGCACACCGTATGTCCTATTAATGATTCACCAGGGTGAAGCGGTTTATGCTGGTTCAAAAATCGTAGTGTCCGATTTGTGACTCAGATCTGTCTCAATGATAAGAGATATTAGATTATCAGATTATCCAATATATATAAATATATAGTATTTAAAAACAGTCTCGTATGTCCTGCCACGTGAGAATTGGCCTTCCAGGAAAGCCTGCTAACTTTCCTTCTATCTTCATCTTCTTTTGCACCACCTACAACCGTCTGTCAGATCCACGTGATAGCCAGTCAGGAGACAACGAGACAGACATCTTCGGGGTTGTTTCGTCTGACGGAGAAATTTATGCGTATTGGCCTGCGAACACGGGATAAGTGTGTCCATCGTGTGGGTTAGTCTAAATCGGTTCCGGTGAATCAACTTTTGAAGACAAGAAGAGAGCGCCACGACGCGCGCACGAAGGGGCGTCTAGACGCACAAATCCACAAGAAGAGACAGACGTCGAAACCCGCTTGTAAAACACAAGTCATATAGTTTCTTTCCTGCTGGTTGTCGGGAGTTGAGGATAACTTCTTTTCTTTAATAATACCGCGAAAGACCTAGGACTCTCGGAAGCCGCACAAGACTTTTGCGTGAAAATTTTCCACAGTCAATAAGGCAGATTCGTTTCATGAAGCACGTGGCGCTTCAATGTTGAATGCTCGTAGTACGAGGCGTTCCTATTTCTTTTTATTTCTTTCCCCTCGCCTATTTTTCATAGTACCGGTCGCACAGTTGTCCGACTCGGTGCTGTGTTAAAAATGAGATACCCTCTCGAAAAGAGAGCACTGTTTATTATTATTTTCATAAAACAAGACTCCCGCACTGTGCCGCATGTGTTATAAATGATGTATAAACATACGCTTGTGTACAAGCATACACGTGCTGAACTAGAGCGACGCTTTAGCTTCAGACGATCAGCCGGCAGGACGATCGTTAACGTAGTCAGTACCACCTTGTCGTCGTATATTACACACTGTTCACTCTGCAAAGTCAACAGACGAATAAAAGAAAGAATACTCACGAAAATATCACAAAACACCAGCAGAGAGACAGGTATCCTGTAGTTAAAAAGAAAATAAATTGAAATTTATTAAAGCGACTACTCGAGTCAATTTCTCCATGCCAAATAGAAAGAATGACGAGAGAAAAATCCCCAAGGTTGGTCGTACGTAAAATTGAAGGAATTGAGAAAAAAAGGCTTCTATAAGAATAATGAAAATAAATAGTACGTACGTTCACTGTTGATTCTTGGTAAACAGTTACAAAATTACATTGCAATGGATTTTTGCGTCTGCGACCAAGAAGTGCCAACGAGTTCGCAGGCATCGTCAACCGTTGATTTAGGTGAACGGTGGACAATGCACTTATATTCTTGGCCGAAAGCCTGAAAACCGGGCAGGGAACTCGAAGCCACTAATATATAACGCATGATACGTTCTCATACAGAGATGCGTGTATTATAACACACGGTGTCCATTTGCCGCGTATCTTCGAAATAGGCATCGAGGATTGGACGGCTGACAGAGAGTAAAGGCCGTAGATGCTACTGTAATCCAGAATGCATCGGTGGTGAGTGATATTATCCGTGACGCGTAATATATTCGGTATTCGTTATATTAAAAACAATAACAAACCCAGAATGATCTTAGTAAGCATAATCATAACCTCCTGCTAACGTGACGATGGACGATGATGATCTATTTGGTGAGTTCTCAATTTCTCTTATTGGTTCACGAGACTCGAGCGCGCATGCGCGCCTACATTGTATATGTGGAACAGAATTTCGAGAACTACGTCGTAGAGAGTGTGAAACGGTTGGACATCGTCATAGCTCGATACGCAGAGCAAGTTAGCTCGTGCTCGAGTCCCAATCAAACGTCAATCATCTAAACGAGAGTGGAATTTGTTTACAGCATTTGTAATGCATAATGTGTAGGACAATATGTTGCTGCGCATGGCCCGAAAATGGCCGGACCATATGACAACTGGCAACGGTATACGTACACGCTTGTCTTTAACAGGGAACCAATAACATCGAATTATCGTCCTATTTTTCGAGGCCACTTTATCGGGATCAGCAGATTAAATGAAACTATCATCGCAACCTTGCGTGCTCTCGTTCTGCGACATCTTTGAATCGCGATAACAACACTCCTCTGGATCCTAACAAAACGTCATCAGAAATATCCGTTACGTATATTTGAATCCCATTCAAGATTTTCTCTGTACCTGATTAAGGGGCTCCACTGGGATATATCGACGTCACGGCGCATCTCGTACGACGCGTAGTACACTAGGACTAGTAAACATTCTTTTTTTTCTCTCTTGAATATTATGCATTCTTATTTTACTTATGCATATTTCATTACAGCCTACCACATAGATAGTACGTACTACCATACAACGAGCTTGATTCACAACTGCGTATCTAACCAGCCGGCTGTTGCGTCACTTTTCTTCCTGATACGCACGCTTGAAAAGCGATCTTGCAGCACAGTGTTGCACACACGAGTGCACCTGTTTTGCGGTTGCATCGGACTTCCATTATACGTATAGTCAAACGATACTTAGGTAGCTTTATTGCGTCTTATATGAAAGAGAATTTTCGGCCTATATAAATTCATCCGGCATTATTAATCCATGATTTTAATACAGTTCAAGGATGCGATTATTTTCATTATTTAACCTGATTTTCACTTCGGTATCGATCACTTTTCCTTTAATTAATTTTACCTTACCGTACACTGTTATTCGATTATTTATCATAAGCGAGATAGGATCGACTCAGTAGTCCATGAAATTATCTGTCACTTGTGCGTGCCGCCATTAGCAAGGTTCAATGCTTTGCTAATGCAGTATCTAACACAAGGCGGTTTGACTGTTAATCAATAACCTAAACAGCATGGAGATTTCTTGTTCCGTCTATTAGATCTTGTAAAGGTCATTAATACGTTGCAAGCTGTACAAGCACACGGTTTAGCATAAGTCAAAGCGATTTCTTAGAGATCGTTAAAGGATTGCCTTTTGCTATTTGCGCGTGATATAACGTGACCGATATAAAAGAGATTACGATAACAGATGTTCGATATTGGAATGCTCGCTATGCTGAGATCATGATTTCGATGTTAATAAGGATCAATAGACATTGATTAGGTTAACGGTATAGAAGCGCAAAATTGCTAGGTTCACTCACAATTGGTACAACCGGCTCCTGGAAGAAGGAAGAGATCGAATCAGGATTTTTTATCGCAGCATCTTCATACTTAGCTGTCGGGTAATATAGAAAATAAAAAAAGAAACCCTATTGATTTTGTACTATAGCGAAATTAGCATTTTCATTGATCCCCTCTCAATCAATTTCCCTCTCTACTTCCTGTACCACAAGGCATCGATATGGAAAATGATTAAGTCAGTAAGGATTAGTGACGTTGACACTAATTTTATAAATCCAAATTCTGCCTGGTTACCAGCTTCTACGCAGTTAAACAGAATATCTTGTATAAGATCTACGCACTTGGCGTACGCCACGAAATATAAATTTACAGCCATCTTTGTATTCAAAACGTTGACATTAATATTCACAGACCAATAAGTATAAGCTGGAGGGAATCGAATTTGACGCGTTGGCTTTTCTCTCTCTCTCTCTCTCTCTCTAAACCTTCGACTTCCTGCTTATTTTCATGTCACATTTCTCACACTCTCCCCTTAGTTATAGTTACCCTCGCATCCCCCGTCCACCAAGACTTTCTCAGAAGGAATGGGAATGAGAAAGTTTACGACTCCACTAGAAGCCGCATTGTATTTCACGCTGACAATTAACAGTCACGTTCTCTCGTACAGGCGATATAAAAATCATTCATCCCTCAGCATTCTTAATAGCCTGCACGCTGAATACTGCACAAAGCATAACCAATGCGTCGAAATGAAATTTCGATTATCCACACCATAATACGTTTTTTTCCCTTCTCTTTTCTGGTCCACCATGCTACAAGCTACATTCGCGGCAATGCATATTACGAGTCGATCAACTTTTTTAACACACAAAATCTCCATCCCTTGTCAAACTTTAATACGTGATCAAACAAATTATACCTCGGCTTAACGCCCGGTCCAACACGATTATAATATATCTATCCTATAGTTTTCTACTCGTGCGTTACTCATTTCTATCTATCGTTAGAACGGGTGCACGACCCTGCTTATTTTCTGACTCTTATGTATAAGCAGCTACGCCGGCTTATGCTCACGATCCACTCAGGCAGGGATAGGAATGTCTAGGCGTAGACTGCGTGCCGCCCATGCCGCCACTCTCTGCAAGATAGAATGGCTTGGTATCAGAAAGCCCGAGAGAACTTGCTTCCACCCATCTGTATAATACGCATCGATGCGCTCTTACAGCCTTGTTGATTGTGCAGAAATATTTTTCTATCTTTGATGCGTTATACTTGAGCGGTATCATTAACGATGATTAATTGATAGACTATGTACTATATTGTAGGTACACAGGTTTACTCGCTTGGATGAACCAGGAACTTATTTCTGAAGATCATTTATATATATCTGTGTGCGTGTATAAGGATGCGTGCACTTTGGATATCGCGTGCTGACTGATGATTTTCTTATTAATTTTATTGACGTTAAAGCAGAGATGCGGAGATGGAGATAAGCTGTTATTAAAATTTTCTAAGAAAACTTCAATCGGGAATAACGATTAAAAGAGGAAACGGGATGAGTATTTCAATTGCACATGGTACGACCGATAGTTTTGATCGGTCAATCTTTTTGATCTCGATCTAACTGGATAACCATTCGATTGGTGAGCAATGACGTCAATACTCGACAATGTTAAGTAAGCCTGGGAATCGTAGGTAGGAGCGTGCGCTCATGTGTATTACATTGAGAGGTTGACCGGTTTGCGTGATAAAAAATTGTTCGTTCTTTCCGTGATCTTAAAAAATTTCTGATTGTAAATCCATAACGAATTTTCTATTGAGATTATAAAGTTCGTTGGTGTAAAATTTTTCTGAAAGACAAAAAAATACATTTCAACCAGTAGGTGGCACGACAATGCGTACACACTTTTACGCATGATTATTGTCACGGAGGAATATAAAATAAAATATCGCGTTATGCGGATTTGAATAAAAGCATTTAAAAAATAGCGATATTCTCTACTCGCACGAATGGACGTGTAGCGTCGATAGGATATTGACCTATTCATGTTTAATTTGCGCAACCTAATAAGAATGAATTGTCAATTGTGCGTGGATTATGCGTCTGCATTCGCGATAACTTACAATATGTTAATTAACTCCTTACGAAGTCCGTTATGAACTTCGGACATTGTACTGTAAAATTACTATACAGTGATCGATATTTTTATAAAGGAAGGCATTAAATTGCGTACGCGCGTATCACTTTGCTCTCGTTAGCAGCACGCATTGATCGTCTTCTTCTTCTTGTTGCAAATTTACTCACAGACTAGAGACAAGACGCGGTAAATATTATTACAATGAAATTACAAAATGTCCTAGCGCTTACGCTTGTTCGATTACGTATAATAACACTGTGATCAGCTGTTCAATATAATACACTTCTCTTGTTTATGGCGTAAACATTATATGCAGTATAGTGCACATTGAATGATCGCTTAATGTTTATTATAATTAAGATAATACAGTGATGTATATTACTTGGTGTTTCTCGACAGCAACCATTCACGATATTTCACGGATAGCCATTCAGATTGGTCCAAACTTTTGCCACGAGATAAAGAAGAAGAGAAAGAAGGAGAAACATAGATACAGATATCACCCACTATTATATCGTTGTCGACACAAGGCCTTAATGAAGAAAAAAAGAGAGGCAGTGCATTGCAATTTAGGTCGCTAGTATAAACGTTTCCTTTTCTCTTTCTTCTTCTTTTTTTAAAAGTATACCGTCGCGTTTTTCATTTCGCTGCGACCAAACGGATATTTCTTCTTGTTCAAGAAATTTCTGGCCTGTAGCGACTATGCGTCTATTACTTTTTAATTTACATTATACGCTATTCCATAACGATATGATTAATTGTAAAAAAGGAATGGTTACAAAGACAAAGTGATGCTCGATATAAAAAGAAATCTGGAAAAGATCGTATTGGATTTACGGAAGGCCGTGAAAATAGTTGTAACAAACGCGAGTTGGAAGTAGTAGGACGATTAGGACAAGTTGGAGGTTTCGACTATTATTGACTATAAAAGATAAAGCCTCTATTAAACGAGACAGCAATAAAACACGATGATAACTAGTATTCGAGAAACTTTTGACTTTCAATTGCTCATTCCTTTTTCGATTTCTCTTATTTCCTTGAGCTTCTCCGTCTCGCTTTGCCGTAACGTTAAATTTCGCAAGTTGTAATAAACAAGTTAACATGTCACCCTAGAATACTGTACAGGAT
>JARQST010000399.1:739896-769856 GCA_030142225.1 Pachycephus smyrnensis | reverse complement strand
CTCGCTTTGCCGTAACGTTAAATTTCGCAAGTTGTAATAAACAAGTTAACATGTCACCCTAGAATACTGTACAGGATCGCTTCTTGTGCAAAAGCCATCTCCTCGTATGAATTAAAATCTCAACAAATTGTAACTATCGTTTGACATTTAAGTCCACGAGGATTCTCGGAATTTCGTTGCACAGCGTTTCGCGTTCAAGGATTTTTGTACAATGGAACTTCGAGATAAACCACGTGTAAATATTGTACTAAGCGAACCGCAATCGTTAAACGTGAACAGGCTAATTAGAATATTCAAATTCTCCAATTAGCTTACACGACGAGAATATATATTTTTATTCTTTTTTCTCTTTTCCTTTGTTTTTTCTTCAACTCATTCATGATTACCGTCCCTGATTATAATTCTCTTACACGTTTACGCGTACACGCACTCACTGTCGAGACGTATACGAAAAAATATCTAGATTTCAACGATCAGATCTATGAGAATACATTACATATAGTATACTATATACAAATACCTAAAAATTTGGCAACGACTTCTGCATGCAGATTTGATTATACATTCGACAAATCAACGATTAATTTTACGAAACAATTCTCACGGCACAATGTTGTATACATTTATAGACTTTCACGATGATAGCTTTAATCTTCCTACAGTCGATATTGTCAAACGGCACTGGTAAAATTATGTGCTGCTTTGTGATAAGTAACAAGGAAAAAAAAGGTGAACGAACAGAGAAACAGAATCAAAGATAAGCGTAGATCTTTGTGTATAACCGCGTGAAATTATCACGAACGCGTGTAAAAAATGCAAGAGACTCAAAAACGTAGTCCCTCTGGTGTTCCTCTTTTTTTTTTTAAGAAAATGTAAAAATATGCGCAACGATCAACAATCAAAATTTACGCTGTTAACAATACCCTTTGTCGTTACAAACAGAGCTCAAATTTATAATTAAGTAAAGCTAATTCGGCTGTCTGCGTACAAGGACACGCGCTGCACAATCATCCCTACCATTCCACACGTATCATATGACCAAAAAGCAGACAACAGCATTGCTTGGTGCCATAACAGAATATTGTCGTTCGAGAAGGAAACGATATCAATAGAAATGTTTACACTCTAGAATCACAATCTAACAAAACGAACAATATTAATGGCTCTACACAAGTCTATCGTAGTATCAAAGTAGTTAAATAATAGAAAAGAAAATCTAGAAAGCAGTCTCGCTGCTATGTCAGTGAATTTGCTGCTACAAGTGTCGCTGTGCTTAATGTAAATACAAAAACAAAAATATAAGAAATGTCATCGCCATGCTGGCAAAAAGAAATAAGCCCAAAAAGACATTTTTCTCTCGGGTGCTTGTCAGGATCCTTCGCGAATGATCCATGGACACCTCGAAAACATCTAAACTCACGGGAAAAAAGTTACTGGTCTCGTTAAGATGGCGTGTACCACTAAAAAAGCAGTGCTCCACTCAGGTACGCGTTTAATAGGTGGGACGTCCATTTTATGCAACTAACAATCAGTGAACAATTCCACCATTGATGTCGTCGAGAAGGTTCACGGATCGGATTGAGTGCTCTGTCTCAGGGCACGGCAAAATATATGGGGTAGAGGAGGTTGGGGGTTGGGGGGCTTGTGTATCCTGGCACTACCCTTCTACGTTCACTATCCCTACTATAAGAGGGAGCCGATAATATAATAGACTCTCAGCAGTAATACATTTGAAATTTCCCGTGAAAAAAAAAAGAGAAAAAAACATTCGGGTTCGATAAATTCGTATTTCCTTTGGCACCTGTTGCGCTAACGATTATTCAAGAGCATTGGAACTGTTGTTACTATTATTACTACTAGTATTGTCGTTGCGACGTTGCAATCGTTCCGGATGTGAACACGCCAACTGACTGAAATCACGAACCACATCATTGAAAGTTTCATCCCCGGTTACACCAATGTCGGAATCTTTCATCTCTTCGTTTAGTAGTCCCAGTCGTAGCCTAATTACACAGAAAGAAAGTACGTGTCAGAGTATGCATCTGGAATATTGATAAAAAGACTTAAATAAAATACGCACAGCGTGACTATATCCGCATTGGCTTTTTTTACAGCAATTGACAACGGTTTTACACCACTTTCATCTTGTATATGTTGATCCGCACGGTGCTTCAGCAATAAGCATACTTGAGCTGTGTGTCCTAAAAATTACATAAATAATTTATATAATTATCAGTTACTACGGTTCTTAAGTGAAAGCACGTTTAGAATATTATTCACCTAATTCCGTAGCTAAGTACAATGGCGTTTTGCCTTCAATATCCTGACAATTGATCCGTGCACCGTTTAACAGAAGATACTCGCACGACATTACAGAGCCCTGTATTTGATAAAGATTAATATAATAATGATAAAATATGAATATACTCTAGTAGGCTAAAGAATACTTACGCTTACGATAGCCTGATGCAAAGCACTGCGTCCTCTATCATTAACGTTCGCCCATAATTTATCAGCGCCATTTGCCATCGCGGCGCACATAACTGGAAGATTATGAGCTGCAGCAGCTTTGTACAGTAACATTTCCGGATGTAGATTTTCCATATCCTCCTCATCCTCAAATTCCTCATCTTCCCCAGCCGTGGAGTCCTGATCCGAACTCAATTCCAAGCTACCTTCAATGGTGGGTTTCGGTAAATCACAGCCAAACATTAAAACGTCAGACTCCTGAGCTTTTTCACTCTTAATCTTCTCTGTTCCAGTGTCCTTGCTCTCATTAACATCACACGCTTCATTATCCATACTAACGTTCAACGAATTACTATTCTTTTCAGAATTATCACTCTCGGAGTTACTTTCAGTGTCATGGATGTCGCTCTTATCTTGCGTTTCGATAACGTCATGATCCTGGGACTTTTTATCATCACTAGTTACAGATTCCAGAGAGTCACTCGTCTTCTGACTTTTGTTTTCATTAAGATCACTGTGCGCGCGGGTTAATATTTTCCCATACAAGGTAGACTCATTCTTCAAATCAAGATTAGCGCTGTCCTCGGAACTCAATGAATTCCTCTCAGCTAATTTCGACTTCCCAACAGAATTAAGACTCTCGATCGATGTATCTTTGCTGTCGTCGGATTCTGTAGAATGACGCGTTTCCTTGACGGAAGTCAATGTCAGAGTTTTGTTACGACTTGACGTGTCCATCTTATCGCGACTCCTTGGTCGTCTGCGCAGTTTTCGCACACTCCACTTTCGGAAGTGCATAGATTCCCGGCTTGCGTGTTGCTCTGCATTCGTCACGGATGTTAAAGGCTTCACGAACTTCCGGTCTACGTACTTAGCCTTTATCCAGGCCTCGCGAATATTTCTGTATATAAATTAAACGAATATTACCGATCTATATTAGAGTTTTGTACGCATGTGCACGTCTTATGGATCTTATACTCACGCGTTACACTTCGCTGTTGCTCTAGTTATGTCTGGAGGTATTGGCAAGGCTTCATACACATTATTAACAACGGTATTGCCAAGCTCTGCCATTACTTTTAGTATCTCTGGCTCCCAATCGTCCAGCGTTAAGGACCTAACTTTACTATAGTGAACACCAAGACTTCTATGCACCCCGGAGCATTCTGCACAAGATAAGAAATAATGTATCCTGATACGTAACGTATCGTAACATCACTAACAGTAATAGCACCTCATTAGGTATTAATAAGACGTGATAAGACAACTCACCTATGCAAAGAGTGATACCCAAATTAATGCTAGCCCATTTCGGGTTAGCACCACCACAATCGCAACACAGATCATTCCCTGGAATTTTTAATAACTGCTCCCAAACTCTGAAAATATACACATGATACTCCAATCATTATACGGATATCCAATATATTATACTGCATAGTAGGACTTCAATAACAAATGGATCTTATACCTAGATTTGGGTTTAGGTAAAGGTCGAAGTGGACCTTTACTATCTCGAGTATGAAACTGAAGAGTATTAGCATTAGATCCAGTACTCATACCCCTTTGAATGGCAGCCCCAATGGCTTGTTGCATAGCTGTAACCCAAGCTAAGTACATTTCCTCACTATCAGCTTGAAGCATGTGACTTCTATGGAATAAAAAAAATCCTCAGAATTGACTCTGCAGATATATTGAGAGGTCTCAAAGATTGTTAAAGGTATGTAAACTGGACGTTGTAAGATCAGTGCAAGTTCTTAGTACACTATTAATCTTATCGCTTGTACACAGACGGTGAGTTTATCTTATCGATATATAATAAATGACTTTTTCTTCTTGAACTCACTTTGTTGGGCTGAGAACCTCAAAGCAATTTCTCCTCTCGCAATCCACGACTGGCTTAACAGTGCACAAACGTAGATCTTCCTCCATTATGGTATAGTCATCCTCACCAGTGCGTTTTCTATAGACCAATTGATGATCCTTAAGACAAAACCATCTACGGTTCCATGTTTTAAATGCGTTACTCGTCCTCTTAAATAAATATCCCTCCATTTTCGGATTGCCTGGAGTTGGCGACGGCACCAAGTCACGATTTGTCACATAAATGTGTCGATTTTCCATTTCCTTTTCGAGTTTCGTTGAGTCCCCGCGCATCCTGACCAAGTCGTCGCTGAGTCCTTTCAGAAAAGGATCAAGATCCTGTGCCAAATCACTACCTTGATGATAATAAGTGAAGCAGGCGTGCATGTAGCTCAGTAATGTTCCTAGGATCTCGTGACGCTTTCTCGCCTGAAGCATCGTCAGCACGTGGACGTAATCCAGTGCGGTGTGACGAAAGCAAGACCTCGTCGCCGAGAGTATATTCGAAGTCTCTTCATATTCTGCAGGTCGTGACTTTGGCACTTGGGAATTCTTATTCAGCGCAAGATCTAGATCGGTTGATATTTTTTCAAAGTAATGTCGCGACTCCTTTACTCTCTTTATGTCACTGTTAGAACAGAAAGCACGTGAAGTTTCCTTCTATATTATACAGATTAAATTTTAGTGTTTCTTAATTAGTGTTGTTACTTTCGTGTAATGCCACGTCGTTTTTCAGTATAAGAATTTCTCTGCCCAAAAGCTTATCGCGTACTGAGGCTCAAAATATGACGGATAAGCTGCGATGGTATTGCATGACGTAATTATGTTCTTTGTCATATATACATAACGGATAATGTATCAATTCCATTAAATGTCGAAGTGGGATAAGCCAGTCTCGCATGAGATGCAGGTGTTCGTCTTTATTTAGTCGTGACGGTGGGATTCGATTGAGTGGATTAAATATTGAAATAAATTTTAATGTTGGAATTGTTTGAAAGTATTCCATATTGAAACTGATAAGGGTAAGTATCGGTGTATATTAGTACAACACGTGAGATTTTGCTTTTGGTGAAAAGTAGGTAATCAAGGTTTTATTTACCTTTTTATGAAAGAACTGAGATCCTTGACGACAGTCCTGGATGCCTGATCTAACAAGATCGTGTGGAACTTGTTCATTTCTTGTAACGCATGAATGAGTTTGTTTAAAAATGCCATTATCTCTGAATCATCATTAAAATAAATGGACAAATCCCACAGGCTATTGGCAAATTGACTGGAAATAAAGTTGAATTCAAATATTAGATATTATGTCATTTCACGGATATCAGAAAAGATAAAGATATCTAATATATTAATAGACTAGCTAAAATTTAGTTGACTAAAGTATAAATATTACACAATGAGAAGAATGAAATAATATTAGGAAAAGTAATCCTGTGCTTAATATTACAAGTTTTTATGAGTGTTCTTCACCCTTGGGGTAACATAAAGAACCGAATACAATGGCTTATCATAGTATATCATTGTGTTCAACACAGGAATCTGAATATGAGTCATCCTGTTCGAGAGTAATAATTTGTCCATGTTTCCTGTCCTGTCTACAATATAGTAAAACTCTACAGTATTACAAGAATTGCAGCATTCCTGACATAGTTTGTGGCTAGCATAATTGGCAAATTAAATAATTTGATGACAAAAGTCCTTGACAAAGATAAAATGCAAGTACACTAATATTGTCTAGCGCATGGAAGATTATTTTTGACATAAGATTATATTTGACAGTTAAATAGAAAATTTGTAATATATCAAATATATCTGTACGTATGCACGGATAAGCATAAAATATATTATGTTAGACATTTAAATACAAAAAATTAATAAACAGGTATAATGTCATTAATATACCTCTGTTGCCCCACATATGCTTTTCCAGCATCAATCATTGAACTGCAATTTTTCAAAACCTGGAAAAATATATATAACACTATGAACCTATAGTACTACACATGACATAAATAGATAGCATTCCGGACATCCTTTATAAATATTCAAAGGGTTGTCCACACAGACTAAATTATACCTCTGCTTTAGTAATTATTGAAACACCTTAGAGTAATACAAAATATATAATATTTGTTAATGTACATAGATATAAAGTACCTTCTCCAGCTTTTGTTCTAATTGATCAGTGTTGTTTTCGACCTCCTCAATGCAAGCCCTAAAATTAATTAATTGGATATATTAACAATGTTCACTTCTGTAAATAAATCCTATTTATAACAACATTGCAATATGTCATTATTCACTAAAATATTGTCCAGGCAAAAAATTATTCATAAACAGAAGGCAATCTATATTGTTATACAAAGACGAAGCTGAAGAAATTTTTTACAATCTCTTAATAGGATTTGAAGCTGTAATTGAAATGTACACGACAGGAGAACAAAGGGCATTATTATTAGCGTACATATGTTCTAATGGAAGACATGGTACGCGAGTTGCGTTATACAAAATGGAATCGCATTAAATGTTCTGGGCAATCGAATTCGGACACAAGAAACAAAAGTATAACGAAGCAAAGTGAAATGAATTAGAAAGTATATAGTACGACTTACCGAAATTTTGGCGTATCCCGTAGACACTCTTCAAATTCGATGATCGCCTTCATTTTAAGGATTTTCGATTCTCACAGAAATTGAAAAAAAATTTTCTTTTACACGAGATATACAGATCGGTTATTGTACGACATTTTTGATCAAGCGTACTAACGATTCATGGAAATAATTAAGAAAACGCGAGGATTTCACGGAGGACAACACACTCCCCACTCTTCTGTCAAACGTAACTGAATGAAGTTAAACGTTTTAGTTCCAGCGTAGGTAACTTATCATCAAGAATGAGTTTATTCTACTTATTTCAAAAGTTTTAATAATTTCTAAATTTTTCATTGATATTGGATATTTTAAAGAGTTAAAATTAATTTGACTCTTGAGCTGAGTTAAAATTCATCATTTATGAAGTAAAAATTTCTCAATATGTATTCAAATAACTAAAAAGAATTCATTACAGACGTTGAGAATTGTGGTGGCAGACCTGCGCGATAACGGTAGAAATGGATGAATTCGTTGCAACAACTTCATGGCGATTTGACATGCTGTATTTACTACTGCCTTGTACAGTGTAATAAATTGTGTAAGGTTATATTGCCGGAGAATAATTAAATACTTTCAAATATTAATAATATTTAAGAAGACAGTATCAAGGTATGGGGAAAATTGTTATTTACATTGTATCATTATCAGTCAATGTATTTCTTGTGTATTACCACTGTGAGGATAATCAAATTATGTATTGGTTATTTATTTCAGGCTTCTGCAGATGCATTACATTTTATATTAAATAATTATAAACATATAATATTGCCGTGAATTGACAATGTTAGTTTCAAGGTGTTTTTTACGCATCAATGCACTACGTGCGACTACAGTAACACCATTACCTTATGTACAAACACGTAATAATTGGAGTAGTAGGACTCCTGCTGCAATTGTAAATGAAAAAGAAATATTTGAAGATATAGAGCAACCTCCAAAAATTAATATTCGAAAGAGAGCTCTAAATGTTAGACGACAGAGACAAAGTCAGATTGAATCAAGAAGCAAAATAGAAACGACGAGTGATCAAACTTCCGATGCAGGACTACCTAGTTTTAAAAAATTAGAGCCTGATAACAGCATAATACCGTATGTTTGTATAATACATATTAACAGTGCGGTCATTTATTTTATTTTAAATGCAATTTGCTTCACTTTTAGATCGTTAATGATGAAAGTTAAATCTCGCAAAGCACGGACTGCAGTTGACCAAATTCTTCTTGAAGGCCGTCGGCAAATTAAGGATGCTCTTGATGCTGGCATGATACCTGAAATAATTATTTTCAGTAGAAAATCGGATCTTTTGAATTTGTCATTACCACACGAGGGGATAACCGTGTACAAAGTTCCATACAAATCTATTCAATTATGGTCCAGTTTAACCACAACACCTGGTCTTATGGGTAATAAGAAACACTACAAATTATATCACTCCAAAATACACATCTCTTCATTCCTCTCCCCTTTCAATAATCTCTTTTTTTATAACAGGAATTTTCAAAACACCCAACCTGGAAGACAAGAAACCTATTCCAGGAGCGATACCGTTAACAATAATTTGCGACAACGTGCGAGAACCGGGAAATTTAGGTTCCATTCTAAGGGCTGCTGTTGGTGCTGGATGTCACAAAGTTATTTTAACAAAAGGTACAAAACGCAATTATCACACGACATTTACAATGAATTACATGATTTCCTATAATCAAAAACAAAAAACCATCTTGTATATACATTTACAGGCTGCGTTGATCTGTGGGAGCCTAAAGTCCTAAGAAGTGCTGCAGGTGCTCATTTCCGTTTGTCAATTCAAAAAGCCGAAACGTGGGAAGACATCAAGTCGCTGATTGATAAGAACGCAAATGTTTATATCGCTGATAACAATGTAAACGTGCCAAGTAATACAGATGAATTGGATTCGGATAAAAAAAGCCAGGTGCAATCAAAGGAAACGAGCATCAACGAAGATGATGACAATGTAAACGTGCCAAGTAATACAGACGAATTGGATTCGGATAAAAAAACCGAGGCGCCATCAAAGGAAACGAGCATCAACGAAGATGACGACAATGTGAAACTTGTAAATACGCAACAGGCTCAAGAATTTTCTGTGTCATCAGAATTCATCCAACCCCGAAATACAAATTCTCAAATATTAAATATCATTAATAGTCTACCAGTGATACCTTACTATGCAGCGAATTACACACAGAAACACACAGTCCTGATTATTGGTGGAGAAACGGAAGGTATAAGTTACAATTCGTACCGATTCACCAAAATGCAAAATGGCGTACGCGTAAACATACCATTGACTGAAGGAGTCGACAGCTTAAATACAGGAGTGGCATTAGGCGTAGTGGCTTTCGAAGTAAAAAGACAATATTTAATGGAAGGTGATTCCAAGAAATAAATATTAATATAGTCTACTCGGTGCATTTTGAATAAATACTCTCCATATGAACCTTCTACGCAGTATCCTTCCATCCTCAGCAGTTAAATACTTAAAGCGAAATTGAATCAATATTTTATGTAACAACGCCAATAGATTTCGGATCATATCGGTAAATATCAAATGGATCCATAAGCGATGGCGCCGCAAGCGATGAACTGTAGCTGCAAAATGGGGGCAGATGGGGGCTAGTTGCCCAAGAAAGTCGCGTGTGCGCTCGCGCACGTCTAGGTAATTGAACAATAGGGTAAGAGAACCAGGGTGAGATGGATATACGAATGGGTGTGCCAATCGGATAGGATACAGAGGGTTGATGATGAATAATCCTATGATCAGCCACCAATGAACCGAGTAAGATGGAACTCTATGTAGGAGGATGAGAACATGTAAAAGCACTGAACGTTTTTGATGTCCAAACGAATGAATTCTATGTAGATATAATTGAAGAATGAAGAAAGCTTATAAGCCCACGCGCTCTTGAGTGGTACTTGCGAGTAGCTTTTTGATCTTGATAATTATGTAGCCCTATTCACAATGAGGGTGCTCGAGTAAAGCGCATTAACCGTCTACGGCGAAATAGAATTTTCCTATGGATTCACACAGTACAGAATTCTGTAATAAAACTCACAACGGGATTGAGAGCAATGCTTGTATATATATTAGATATAAGGTATGAAGGAAATATGAGATAAAGCTAGATGCAAGTACTACATTAGTAATCTGATAAAGGGGGTAAGAAGGGATGACATCAAAGGTTTAGTAAAATCTAAATTGCAAATGTCAAATGAAACAGAATAGGAGTTCAGGAGCTTGCTGAAATAAAAATAAGAAAATCGGAGGAAATTTTCAAATCGAGGAATATGATTTTCTCAATGAATACGTAAGACGGATCGGTTCGATAACGTCGTAGTCGATATGCCCTCCTTCGCACCTCAGACTTGAATCGATTGGCAAGAAGCGTTTCCCGGTGAGTAACGACTAGTTGGAGAAGGCGTACGTTACGAGTGCCAGATAGGACGTAACGTATTGCAATATAGTACGATGCGACGCGATTTGAAGCGTAAAGCGTAAAGAACAATGGCGCTGTGCAGCAGGCCACTACTGACACAGATTCTGTTACAGGCTGGCACCTGAGCCTCTCACACCAATCGAGGACAATGTATAGCGGACGTATAACAACTCAACGTGAATGCCAAGCATGCACTCTCAATTAATTTACAAGTTTCCGTTTCCTTTGATGGTCGTTCAATAGACAGAATGTTAGACTCATTATACCATACAAATTCGTCCGTTAATATCAGGACTGTGAATTTGACAATGCTAAAACAATCTTAATACATATAAGAATGCAGATCAGATTCTATCACTCTTTTACTAACGCCCTTATACCTCCTGCATCCAATATTTTAGTGTCCGTGTGTTCATCAATGCATATGTGGCAACATCGCCATCATGCGTTTGCTCATTCGTAGCTTCTTGGTCGTCTTCACAAACTGGCCGTAGGAAAAGGAGGCGCGCGCCTCAGCTCGCGCATCCAGGCTGACGCTCGAGCTGATTCGAATGCTCAAATGCTCGAATACTTAAGCTAGCTCAGGCTCGCCGGTCCTCTCCTGTTCCTGTACTCGGCCATACTGAGCAACTCTAGCCGTATTGGAATACAAGAGCACGCTAGAGGGCTAGAATTCAAGAGCAATAGAGAAGGAGCGAGTGGAGTTCGCTTCTCAAAAGGGAGATAGGGTGGCGAGCAGGCAGCCAGCCAGCCAGCCATCCAGTCAGCCAGCCAGCCATCCAGCCTGCCAGCTAGTCTCCGCGTCCCCTGCCTCGTCGCACCGCAGAGCCGGTCAATACTCCGAGTAACGCGGCGGGGAGAGCACGCCAGCCAGTTTGAATCTCGATCTTGCTCGTCGTGTCGAGCTAGTTGATTCAGCGGCTTGACGACACCACGCGTACGCACGTTTGGTTCTCGTATTGCTATTAGCATTGAGACACTTCGGTACATATCCTGAGGGAGAGACTGTAAGGCACCTGAGGAAGCAGACAAGAAACTCGTCAGTAGCCCTAGAAGCAAATACTTACGCGAGTGTTGTTGTTCATCGTTCAGTTCATCACAAACATTCTGAAAGCGATCGAAATCGTTGAGAAAGCTGCCGGACAATATATCCGGTTTCCTAATTATATTTTCCGAAATTCCACGCTATGTGAGGGAGTAGGGTGACTGAGAAAGGGAGTGCGAGGGAGAGAAGGGAATAAGGAAGCAGCTAAAGGAGCATCTGAATAAAGAGTATATGCTGACGGTGATGGTGACGGTGACTCGAGTGACGAGTGACAAGTGACGGTGACAGTGACAGTGACGAGTAGCTTTGGTGTATAGTTGTATGCTGTAGTGGCGGTGCCGGTGGCTGTGACGGTGGTCGCCACGATTGTGACGGAAAGTCATACGGTATCAGCAGTGCTGACGGTCACGAGGAGGAAGGAATCAAAGGCGCTTGGTGTGAGGACAAGGGCGAGTGCCTGTGTGTGACGCAACAAGACACGCGGGAGTAGAGGGTCTACGTACTATACGTGGTTACTAGAGCTACACACTTTGGGACTCTCCTTCTTTTCTGCTATATACGAGAGGATACTCATCCTGAGGAATCTTTTCTCTTTAAAGAGAAGCGGAAGTGCGGGCAGTATTTACTGCTCGTGGAAAGGTATTATGTGCCTCGTCGTGTGATGGGTACTCTTGTCTCGTTCTGCATGGGCAGCCTCCAGCTACGCCTCGCAGCCAGCCCCATGGATATATGGATATTCTTTCTCTTCTTCGCTACTGCTGGTGAGTGAGATATACTCTGTTCCTTATCCTCATCCTCGTCCTGTCTCTTTCTCACCTTCTAGGCTACTACCTATAAGAACGTGCCGTTGCCAGCGGTTCCACTTATGCCCAGCAGCACGTTTTCACAGTGTCCCATGAGTGTTATTATGCATTTCGGAACGACCTTTCCTGCAAGACAATCCATGGCTCAATGGAAGAATCTCATAATGCCAACCATCAATTTACCAGCACGTAATTTTGAAACTTTTGTCGACCACTTTTTTCTCTCTTTTTTAGCTCGTTCGCAGTTTTCCGTGCTCCGATTTTCTACACAGGCGCCACGCTACGCGTGAGTCCCCCTACTTCTTTGTAGGGCGGGCGCCACTTGCACGGACAAGCAGATGCCCTTTCCTCTGGCAGTCTGGCCTCTTTCGCTCTTTCTATTCTCTCGTATAGCTCACGCTCTCACTCGATCTCTCATTCACTCATTCGCACTTCGTTTTACTCTCGTTTCAATCCCTCCTTCATTCCTCCTAGCATACATTTCTTGACAAGATTGTCCATAAACACAACGGGTATGGAAATCGTAACTGACACCACTGGAGTCATAAATTATCGAATAAGAATGAAAATGAGGAGTTGAATTACCATTGGCAATTCTTCACTCTAACTATTCTCATTAACATCAATGGATTTTGTTGTCTTTTTCTGATAGAAAGAAACCCGACTACGTCTGCCCCGGTATAATTATTATCTACAAGAAGATAAGCAAAGTAGATATTCGAGGCCAGAGAGACGAGTAACCTAACGTGCGTTTCTGACCAGCGACTGCTTTCGTCTTGCTTGCACTGAAATTCAAGATGACAGCGATACTAGAATAATATAAAAATACATATTATTTTTCATGAAATTCAAAACAATCTGAACGATCAATTAATGACTGAATTTTTTTCTGAGCCGTACGTCTCAACATTACAAAGTATTTGATACTCGAATGAGAGTAAATAAAGGCACCAATGATTGCTAGCCATTGTCGTGAACGTATAACAATTCTTGATAGCGTATCTCATCAAGCCAAATGCGCTCGTTCGAATAACAAAGATGATGCGCTAAGTCCCGTCCGGCGCAGTGGGGGCACCAGGATCGATCGATACTTCCGATTATTTCTTCCGGCATTCCTTTCGCACAACCCCGGCCAAACCAATCCGAAGACCCAATAGGAATCGTCCACGTCAATTCGCACCTTTCATATCAGACTTTTTACGACCATGGTGATTTCTCGGCTGAAGTATTGTCCCATTGAATCTGGCAGAGAAATCTAGCAATAGGGATAGGTACAATTCGCTTGCGTTGGGGAAGCGCAAAAATGAATTGAACGCAATTTCAATGCATGGCGCAACGCATCTCTGTATTCTTTTTTTTTCAGTTTATTTTGGGTACCACTGGCTTTGTACCGATATATCCGATCCACGTATAAACCTGAATTCCATGTTTGAGTACGTACGTGAATGCGAGAACGTATCTATGCAAGCGAATTCGAATGCGAATGCGAATTCGTCGTGTAGCACTGGAAATCTATACGCAGAAGTATCGTGATCCCGTCAATTTAGGTGCATTCTCCAATATCCTGCCGTATTGGGGTCGAGTAATCGTTTAAAAATATATATGACCGTCTTTAGTAGCCTCTACATATCCAATCGTATGAAAAACATCAGGAACGTCGAAGCACGGCTCATTGAATTCTACCTCCATACATATAGACAATAAATACTCTACTTTTTTCGTGATTCGCGTTATTACCACATTTTCCATTACGCCAGCTACAGAGAAATAAACGTATACGGACGCTATTTATCAATTACGCGCTCAATGTCCTAGGTCTGGCATATACACAAAGATTTGCCGTAAAACTTTCCGACGTGCCAGTGGACACGTGCATGCGTATCTGGACCAGAAATTTGCTGTGAATTCATCAACAAACAAGGCTTCCTTCAGGAACAACAAGAGACAGGATGCAGCGATGCGGGATCACAAAAGAAACATTACGTATAACGAAGAACAGACATTTTATTTAGCCCAGTGGATGCGGGCAGAAATTCCATAGGAATATCTTCCTAGTGACAATGCAGTCTAATGTATCCTGAGTGCATTCTCGGTGCATTCTCAAGACTCCAACACGATCGAGTTCTTTGCAGTGTAATTGTCAATCCGAGAATAGGATTCTCGCAAGAGCAGAGTGTGTGTCAAAGGTCAGCCAACCGAACGAGAGCATACAGTGCGAACAATGTGTCACCAAATTACAGCAATAAACATCAGTGCGTATGTGGCACCGGCAATATACGCCGTAAACAAGAGGGCCAATCTAGCGAGCTATAAACTATAGGCAAGGACCAGATCATACATTATGTTAGCCTCTGCCCATATCACGAAATGACGTTGCATATACATTGCGCAATAACGTTGGCAGCGATGCTCCGTGCCATCAATGCAACGGCCAAAGTACTTCCCTGTGCTACAGGCATATAGTATATATTTAGCCCTGTGCATAGTGCTTTCTGCCTTTCCGCTTTTCCCATCGGAAACGAGCATAATCGCGGACCCTGCAACAATGAGGCTATTGATTCTATTTGTAGGGCCAGCAGTAATGCCTACCGCAGTCAATAAAATAGCTTACTAATCGCCCTTCGTTCCATTCTCTATTCTATCATTCACATTGAATATTTATTCTCCTCCGCATTACCCTCCCTTCAGTTCTGCTGCGTTCTCTCGTTCAATTGCATTCTTTCAGTTAAATTGGTACAATTGCATATGCATCTTTATGCCAGTTGCAAGGAGTAGCTAATGCTATTCTCCTCTGTGCTTTGTACAGTATATACTTTTCTCGTACTCTTTGACAACCTTCTTCTTCATTCACACTTGTACTTTGGCACTCGTGGCTACTCACGTAGCTACTTGAGGATACCAGAAAAAGTATTCTCTTCCCTTGGCGCACGTCTAAGATCGAATATCGATCACACTTTACAGTAGACGTGCGACTCTCAACAAGTTTCTGAAGTTACAAGTACTGTCGGCTCGATACGAAGATTCTGAGGATTGCTCAGTCTCTGTGTATAACGTCAGTAGAGACGTCTAGGCAGATATTCCGTTGTAACCTGGTATAACGTGGGGTGAGTTGGGGTGGTCGCAGGGTGAACACTCGAGACAAGCAAGCAAGCACCACCGAGAGCAAGGGTGTAAAAGAGTGTCGCGGTATGTGGCCCACTCAGACCCACTTTCCTCGAGTTTTTCTGGTTCAGCCGTGCACAATCGTCACTGGTAATGGCTCTATTTTTCGAGCGTGTAAATTGTACCGGTGCAAGAGCACACGTGCCGCTGCTTCAGTGTCGCTGTGAACGTCCTGTGTTGCGTATCACTTTCGTACGTCGTGTAAAACCATTATTAGACGCACGAAATTCGCACGGCTCGCCAGCTCTTTATCGAAGTAGAAGCTTTTAGTGGTATGAATTATTCAAGCTGGTCCACAAGAGACACTCTCAAAAGCTCATGGTATTTGGAGATAGATGTCAGTACGAATTCGAATTGAAATCGAATTCAAATCCACGTCGCAAAAACTCCGATGGAACCTCCTGGAATTAGCTTTATGCAGCAGCCTTCGCCCTTTTTACATTCTTTGTGCTTGTCGATCTTCTTTGCTGTTTTTTCTTTCTTCTTCGTTCTCGAAGACGAAGTCGACTCCAGGAATTGTCTACTGTGCGACACACACACGATCGATCCGACTTGAAGCTTCGTTGTGGATTCGTCCACTGCCTGCTGATCATCCCTGGTCCTTGTTCATGCTTCCAGGAACATGTTAGGGCGGAGATGCGATTGTCTGCTCGTTCTGCTGACGCCTTTACGTAGATATATAGTATATGAGTATGTATATGTCTATGTATATATACGTATATAGCACATATCTCTAATCTCGGGGTACGAAGGGGACGAGAGAATTGCCGAGCACGAAATGGCACGTTTGTTCGTCAATTAGACGTAATTGGCCGAGAAGTCAGCACTGGGCGTTCGTTCCGTTCTCCACATTCATAGTATTTCAAGCACGTTTGTGGTTCGTCCAGTAAAGCTTCAGGAAGGCCCTAGAGAGATTCGCAGAGAAGGAAGAACACGATTAACGCGTCTTGGGATCCACGCGATGTTTGTCTTTTCGTCGATTCGATTAAACCAGCTTCTTTAAAGGCAAATTCGAAACTTAAAGAAACAGAAATTCAAACCAATTCCTACCTCAGCGCTTTAAACATCACAATTGCATCTTGTGTGGTACAGGTTGTTGGCATTGCTTGCTATTTCTACGTTCGCAGCCGTTACGTAATTCTTGCTCGACATCAGCACCAGCAGCTATATTCTCGTCATACTTGAGATATAAAAATTGGCCAAGCTGCTAAAATGGCGTGCTCGTCGGTATCAGAAAATGATTTCTACGAGGAACGTATAAAAATTCCAATAAAGTTACCATGGATATTGAAGTGCTACGCGAAGGCCGCCATTCGTACGCAGCCTCGTGATCTTCTACGTTGGACATCCGCTTATTTTCGTGCACTCGCAGAAAATGAGGTTCCTCCTGTCAAGGTGATAAATGCATACTTCGCTTCCTGGCAGACGTCGTCCCGGCTATTAGTCTGGATTATACTGTACACTTCTACATTCCTTGGATTGATTAACTAACCAGAAACGTTTGGAGTATCCAGTACGGGCTCGTCTTGGTATTACACCAGGATACTTGAAGACTCTTCTAGAACGATTCGAGCACGCTGAAATCGTCGACCCATGTACTTTGGTGATTCGCTGGCAGGAAATTGGTCTCTCGGAAGGTAGCCTATATAGGGTTCTACAGATCAGCCCGTCCATCCTTGACGGGAACTCCAGGGACAGATGCAACCTCTACCAGTTGCTGGCGGTAGGATGCGGCTTCCTTGGAAACGTGAGTGCCAACCTAGGAACTTGAAAATGCACTACGGTTGGTAACTTATATGGTCCTGTACTGGTCACTGCTGTAGATACTTCTTTTGTCTATTTTACAACTCCACCTGGAGCTACTTCTAGAGTTACCCATTGTGGCATAGCTAAGTTGATATAGTTTGTTCTGGTTTAACTATATATTTCTCTTGGTTAGAACCTTCTTGAGACGATGGTCTACGTCTGCGAGTTACTCACCAGAGAGCCCGAGGGTGGATCTGCGATGATTCCTCTCAGGACGTTCTTGATGCTCTACGAATATCTTGCCAGACTTGATTGCCCTGCTGAGATAACCGGAATGGATTTGGAACAACATTTTGGGGAGATTACTGTCGTACCATCTGTCGTGGAAATGTCTGAGGATGTAACGTCAACGACAACGGACAGCCTGGGGACTACATCGACACCGACATCGACACCTTCTTCACGAAGAAGCCTACCACTTGACGAATTAAATAGGAAGGGCGATACGGAAAGTTTAGAAGGGAATACGAGAGACACGAAACATGATAAGGACGTAGATGGTATCCTTATACAGGATTCAGTGACGTCTTTCGAGGAGCTACAACGAGATCCTGACCAGGATCCTCGAGAACGGGAAGCAAACGACTCGCTACAAGCTCATTCGTTAAATTCTGAACTTTACGAGGTCTGACTTTCTTCCTTATGTTTCATTTGTTTTACAGTGTTACTTAAAAGTTAATAAAATGTTAAGTGCAGGGCGAGGTACAGCCAGCTGATAAGCGCGAGGATGAAGATCCAAATGCTTTACGAGAAGATACTGAATATCAAGGGGATACCAGCGAGGGTGATGAGCAGCTGGATAAGAGCGATGAAGAAAACACTCAATTTGAAGACGTCATGAAGAAAAGATACTCATCCATCAATCTGGAAGATATTCAAAAAGAATTTTGCAAGTGTGCAGAAGGTACGACTCCTCTTGATCCTCAAGAAGAAAATGCTATGTCAAAGCCAAGTCCTCTCGACGACTTCCTGGAGAGAATGGCGCTAAAATTTCGCGAAGGAATCGTAGACGACGAAGGTGCGGAATTGCTAATCGAAGAGATAAAAGGAATTGGAGGATGTGTCTCTAAGGAACGTATATGTGCCGTGTCACTCTGGTTAACGGAATGCGCACGTCGTCAAGAAGGGATGGTAGGTCCTCGCAATCTGCGACACTTTCTCTGTCCCAATCTGGACGGAAGTCCACTCTACAAAAACCACGAAGATGCTGACTGTTAAAAATTACTCTAGAATAGAATGATTCCTCAGAACTTGTTGAATCGACCGTGAAGCTGCTTCGGTGCCGTAAACTGTTTATTTCTGATTAATGCGTGGAAACTTTTTTTCCTCAATTCTCAATGGAACACGACCTAGGCTACTCTCAGCTTCATTCTACGCATCGCCACGCATCGTAACGCAATTGTAAGGCATTGCTAGGCCACGCTCACACCGCCTCTACTCGGCTTCCTCATCGTTCTCGTATCCAAAGATAGAGTAGTGAGACGAGCTCTCGAATTAAGGGAGACCGTGCGTGCGACAGCACGCTCGAGGAACCACCAGGGTGTGCTTCTCTATAATTCTTTGCTATCTTGTGCTTCCCTCGTTCTGAGCTCTCTTGAATCTTTCTAAACGACGGTGCAGAAGCACTCTTTTACTCTCCTCGAAAATGCGTCTGGTCTTGCCTCGTGACGGCAGACGAGTTCCTTATGCTGGAAGAAGTTCTCACACAAGTTTTATAATTTACTTTAGCACAGTGCTTCAATGTCCTTTCATACCATTCAGCATGTACACAGGCAAGAGTCACGTATTATTATACATTGAGTCTAAGTGAATTATCTGAAGGATTTCAATGATCACGTACCTTGTACACTTTTATATTCTACGTCGGATCTGTCCAGACAAATTATTAGAAATAATTAATGGGATGCTGTCAACGTGGAACCATCAATCCATTATACTAACTAGCGACCCGTCACTAGCCTGACTCCGTACAGTGGGCTGTTCAAAAGTTTTTCTGGCAGCAGAATGTCAGCGACGCATGACGTCTTTTCCGTCGGCAGGGGGGCTCACTTATTTCTACGATAATATACTACGATGCCTGATACCGTGCTATCCGCACTTCCGTATAATTGCATACAAGGTATAGTCACTGATGAGATTTCAGGCATCAGGTCGCTCTACATGCGGTCTACCCTACCAAGTAGCGGTATCATGGACTATCGTGGTTTTGACTCAGCAGGTCGGATCTATTTACGATTAAAAAAATGGGGTTAACCATTTCGAATAAAAGCGAAAACATTCACACCAACTGCAGGTTGGTAGTTCCTAACTTCCGTAGGGTCTCTGTGTTTTTCTTTGTTCTTTGTCATTCTCACTGCCTCACAATGGCGACGTCGCTCTCCTACGTTCCCTTATGTCTAACCCTGGTCGTCACTCTGACGACCGGTTGGGTCATTGAGACGCGAGATTTTCCCGACCACGAGGACATTGACACGACTAATGATCTTCGCGAATCAAGACGACAACGTCTAAACGTTATATTTCCAGGTAAGTATGTCTACCAACTGTCAGGTAGCCTATTAGTTAAGGATGATTAAAAAAAAACACATAAAGCTCCGAGAACTCCTAGAAGACAGGATCGATCGTTTTGATGTCGGACAGGAACCAAGTGGTGCGGAAGCGGAAACGTGGCGGAAAATTACGAGGATCTGGGACACTTTGCCGAATCAGATGCATGCTGCCGTTCTCATGACAATTGTCAGGACATTATTGAAGCTATGGAAACCAAGCACAACCTGACAAATCCCTCGTTCTACACGAGGTGGATGATTTATTCATACAATTTTCATTCGTTCTATCTCCATTAATCTTTCTTGTATAAATGTATACTGTACTGTCAACCACACTGGTATGTTTTACAAATAATTTCTCAACAGTCTCTCTAACGACCCTTTTTATTAATCTCTAACCAGAGTGCACTGTTCTTGCGACGAAGCTTTCTACGATTGTCTACATCGTTCCGAAGATCAAGTTGCTGGTAAAATAGGCATCGTGTACTTCAGTTTACTTGGGACAAAGTGCTTTCGCGAAGACTATCCCATCGTCGGTTGTAAGCGTTACTCCAAGTAAGTCCCGGATCCTCATTTTTCGTGCATCGACATCCTTGCCGAATGACAAATGGACGATGACTAGTCGTAGAAAGGCGGCGCCGGTTAAATGAAAAAAATTTTTGGCAGATATCCGAGACGTTGCCTCGAGTACGAGTTGGATGAAAGCCAACCAAAAATGTACCAGTGGTTCGATGTGCCCCTCTACTGATTGTTGCGGCATCCCGTCCTTACGTTCAACATCCATTGCCTATGACTGCTTCCCCTCTCTCTTTCTCCTCAATAAATAATAATAAAAAAACAAACTATGCTCCTACTCATTTTCCCATCTATTGAACGAAACTCTATGGAACTGAGTCGAGTTTGTAAACACTGTGTGCGACGGACGTACGATGAGTACTTCCCTTTATGTACCAGTAATGAATACTGACAAATAGAGATATCATGCTGTGAAGGTACATAGGGAGCTATGTAATGTAAACATCTAATCTTGAGAAGAAGGAACCGTTTCTTTACTTTATCACACGGTGGCTTATACTTGCTGTACGAGTATTCGAAAAGTTTGTAGCCTGGGACGATGACGGCAGATATTCAAATTTTTGGATTTGTCGTGCTTTTTTTTTAATTGCATATGTATGCCATGTGTGGGAATATACGAGTGGAATCTGAAACATGTAGTTTCCATATTATGTATGACTGTTTGCCTAGTCCCAGGCGCATAATAATTGAGGATTATATCATGCACTAGATGGCAGTATCGTAGTAGTATTAAATCGTTCATTAACAATTGCGAATATTGACGTGCATGCCTGTTACTATAATTTTTGAAATTTAGAAATATCTTAAGGTATTACATAGAAATAACTGAAATAACGCTATGGCGTTTATTCTTTGGAAAGAGTCATAATTTAGGATTTTTTAAATTCTATTTGACAGAGAATGATGTTACTTTTATATTTTTTTTTTCAGGCGTTGCTGCCTCCGTGGAAGTTCATTTTGAAAATAAGGACGGTGGTTTCTTCCTGAAACATACTCCACGGCAGTACTATCCAGCGCAACCGGACTCCCCGTCGGGAGGAGCCGCGTCGTCAGGATCGTCGACGGGAACTGTACCAGGAACCGCAAGTGGTACAGTTCCGGTTTTGGCACCGCCAGGATGCATCCTCTCGATAGACAAATTTACGGTATTTCAAACAAGCGAACCAGCCTCGGTGAGAGCGAGTTACGGACCCTTTAGCACAAAGCAGACGGTACCCGCAAGATACATAGTGCCAGATCCTCTGGATGCGCTACCTGGTCTCGGTTCACCAGTAGCAACATCCGGCGCGGATAAGAGTGTAAACGGAAGTAACAGTGGCAGTGTCAGTGGTAGCACAAATGTTAGTGGTAACGCCAAGCGCAAACAGAACGCTAACGGTAGTGGATCAACGAGCTCCTCTGCAGCAGCTGCAGCGGCAGCAGCTGCACTTCTGGATGCACAAGAGCTCAGCGGTCGACATCTTGACATGTCAGCGCATCTCGTGCGTGGAAATGTGCCACGAGATTCTCCAGTTCTTCGCGTTCTATTCCATGCAGGAAGTGAAGCCGGTGGCAGGAGACAGCTTCTACTGGCACGACATCAACGGGTTTGCGTCGTGCTTCATGCAACTTTACCTGGTCGGCCGTCACTGACAGCTGCATGCAGTCCGGACGGCGAAGACGGCGTGTGTCTCGCCCAGATAACAATTCCAGCCTCCTGGTGGCCACCCTTGCCACCTCCTGATGCATCCGGGAGAGTTAAAGTCACCAAGAGCTTACCGAGACTCGTTCAGGTGGCTTATTCCGTTTTGGAACCACGCACAGAAGGCGACGCCATATCCTGTCAGCCGCGTGTCCAGATCCAGCCTGTGACACCACTGGGACAACTACCCTTATCTCCTAATCGTGCTGCCTATAAGGAACTCAGCTCGGATGAATCCCTAATCCTCTTGGTACCACATGGACCTCTTTATCCAAGATCACGACTACACGTGCCGGCATTCTTACAACCACGACCTGGCGCTCCACCTATCGTTGCTCTTATCCTCAGGTATGTATTCCCGCTACCTCTCTAAAGTATATGTTTTTCTCAGAGAGTCTCTCTGTCCCTCTCTCTCTCTCTAGTCCTCTTCCAACGGAATCGAGCGCGAGCTCCATGCTGCCAATCGATAACCCTCCGGCAGCTCCTGGCCCTGATCGTCTAATGGCACATCCGGCACCCTCCTATACCTCCTACTAGTAAACTTCTCCCAGGCGCGCACCTTCAAGAGTCAAAAATCTTTGGAAGCCACGCCTCCCACCAAGAAAACCTCCAAACTTCTTTGGCTATTCTATGTGGATATTGGAAAACTTTCTTAACCGTTCATTCCTTTTGATGTTTTTTCATATTTCCTCGTCTCTATCTTCCATATCTATACTTAACTTATACACATAGCTATGTTATCAAAATTTTATTGTGTAAAATTTGAACCCTTAGTGTTAACCGATGCGTAAGAAAAACAGAGATCACGTATGTATATAGAACGATAAAGAAAGCTTGAAAACCCAATGTCCAATCATTGTTACGGAAAATGAATTTTTTCACAACGGATATCATAACAAGACGGCGCTAGCTGACCCCTTAACCCTTTCTCATGTCTGTAGCAGATAGGATATCATTTTATCACGGCTACTAAGCTAACGAAGACTTAATACGAATTTATTAGCTGATCTATTAAAAAAAATAGGTCACTCTCTTAAAGAATCTCGTCGTGATTGATATTAGAAATTATTCGTTCTCTTTCAGGGCACGGGTCAAGTCGAGCGTGCGCATTCTCGAGGCTTCTTCGAGCAGTCCGGATTGGATCGTGGATTCGGAGATCAATGCGAAGAACACAGCTGCCACCTTTACCGCCAGACGAAAAGAGAGCATTTCACGTTCGCCAAATACGTGAGTATTTTCTCTCTAGCGAAGAGGAAATAGGAAATGAAAGAGGAAGAGGAAGTGACAGGGAAAGCATCGATCTGACGCAATGGCTTTCTTCTCTCTAGTACCTTTATTGGTTTCATCATTGTGGTAGCATTACTCGATACTATATTTCCATCAGCGATCGGTCCATTCTTCTTAATCTAAATTTATTACTCTGGACATACACTAGCTTTGTTAAATTATCTCTTATCAATTAATAGTCATAAGAAGATTTGTCGTGAAGATTGATTTATTTATTTTTCGAAAAGATCGACATCGATCTTTGGAAGATATTTTTGATGACCTCTACGAAGATGAACTGCTACTGCTGCTGCTGCTGCTGCTGCTGCTGCTATCCTCATCATCGTCCTTTTTATTTTTATGTTTCTTGCTTTCTTTCTGGGTATCATTGTCGTTATCATCGTCGTCATTGTTGTCATCATTGTCGTCGTCTTTGTGCTTCTTCTTCTCATCCTTTTCGGATGATTCACTGCTGCTGCTGCTGCTGCTGCTGCTGCTACTGCTGCTGCTACAGTCATTATGGCCGTGTTTCTTGGCAGAACGTCGTAGTCTCGTTAATCCCTCGTTGGATTCTGAGGATTCTGAAGATTCACTGCTTGGTGAATTCGAATGGTGTTCACTCGCGGTCACAAGGACATGAAGAGAGTCGTTGGAGTCTTCATCGGATACTTCAGGCTGATCACTCCTCTTCACTTTTGGCTCTAGAATCTCTTGAGGGACCTCATCGGGAGTATTAAGTAGAAAATCGATGTACTCGTCTGTCGTAGAGGACTCTAGATAACTCTTTCCACGTTTGATGATAGAAATTCCATTTTCTGGGTCTCCATTGTCGCCCTCCTCAATCGGGAAAGCGCGGACGGACACGCTAATCAGAATAACCAAGAAGAACGCACTTGACGAATACATCACGAGCACTGTGTTACTAGGCTCTTCTCGTTCCTCTTTATATCACTTTGTAACCGCTTATCACGAAAGTATCGTCAGCAGTCAGTAGAGTACAGAGTGTCAGGAAGACGTAGAAATGGAGTAAAAGATAAAGAGAATGAAAGAGGGAGTTGTAAATTATTCAAAAAAAAAGATCTGAAGAAACGAGAGTACCATTTCTAAGCAGCACGCATAAAATGAAAGGTAGAAGGGAATAAAAAAGATATGAAGAATTCTCTTGGACCTTGAAAGCTGTCTTGACTTCTTCTTTTATATCTCAAACAGTTTTATTAAAATATTTCATTTTATGTAAGCAAAAGGGGACCCTTTAGAGTGTTATGAGTTTGTTTTTTATCGTCATTCTCAGCACTGGTCTCGCTATTTAATACATATATTGAAAAAATTTCTTATTCCATTAGTGGCGTCGATGACGCCATTGGCGTCGCTCAGTCGAGACGCAAGCAAGATCGATCGTTTATTTTATCGTGGCAACGCGAAATGCGCGTCTCCGACGTTTTGAGGTCGGGAGGTCGCTCATACTCGCACAGCCCGGAGAAATGTGCGATAAATACATTGCTTCACTAGGAAATCCAATTGTAGATGAATTCAGGCATATTATCGATCGCTCTACTTTAAGCTACCGTGGTGCTAATTCACGGAGAATAAATGTTCTTCAGTTTGCACAGTATAGCACCACTTGAATTTCCTTGAAGTGTATAATAGAAAATACGTCATCCATACTTAATTGCTCTAGACATATCAAAAGGTTCAATTAAGAGATTCTTGAATGTAAAACGTTAATGCCTTCACTCATTCGTCACCCTTGATACAGAAGAGTAAAGATTTATCTTTGATAATTGTTTGACAGATTAACAACTGCTGAGGAGGTGCTGACAATGTTGCTAGAGGCCAGTGAAGAAGGTGCAAGTGGCAGTTGGGATGGTGGAAGAATTGTTTGGAGCGTACGTTATGCATTCGAGGGCGAGGAAGACAATGCTTCTTTGGCTGGTAGTTGGTTGTCAGGGCAGCAGCAACAGCATCATCATCATCATCACGTTGAAAGAAGGAAGCTCCAGGCACGTCTTGAAATTCAAAAAGATGATATTCAGGCCGTGTTACCAATTTCCAAGGTAGGGTAATCTTGACTCTTTGATTGAAATATGGTTATGAGAATGCCTGAATAGATGATTATTTTACTTTGCTCCTTTAATTATGTTTTAGAACTGGGAGGTAATGAATACAGCTGTGCTGACAGGTCGGCAAGTCTCGCAGGCGATGAAAGTCTTCATTGTAAGTCAAGCTGGAAAAGTGGCTGATGTTACACTTCAGTCTTCTTGTCACTCAGAGGATGAAAGTGTACTTAAGGTAAGAGCGATTCAGTGTAATAACGTAATTCAATGCAACGTAAGTAAATGCAATAGTCAGATTAGCCGGCGATATTTATATCTGGACGAACCGGATTTCCAACTTATCGTTAATCACAAGAGCTCATGATAATTGTACAGCTTGCACGGTGCTAAATTATTTCAGGTATCCTCATCGTGTAGTAGCGTTTATGTGGATGGCTCAGAAATACGAGGATCCAGCAATGCTTCAGTTCTTGTCAAATATGGCACATATACTGGTTTGGCAAGGTTTACAGTATGGATGCCTGAATTTCCGCTTGATGTTACCGTTGTGGATACACGACTGAGTCAGATCAAAGGTTGGAAGGTACCAGAGGAGCACTCTATTGCTAAGAACAAACGCAGTTTGAACGGGACCGCATTTAGATCTGATGAAACATACGCTGATGAAGCGACAGTTGCACCTGGGGAACAACTTTTTCATTCTGACGAGGACGCCGTGGATGAGAATCGGGAAAGCCAGAGAAATAACGATGCAGTGGAGAAGAACGCAGGTTCGAGGATAGAGCGAAGAGAATTAAGAGACAGGAAAGAGCGACGAAAACGACGTCGGAGACGAAGAAGATCGGCCGCTGCTGGTGACCAGGATGATAGGATGTCCAGGAATGGAAATGCCGAGAGATGGATAGAACCGGATGGGAATTCTATTGATCGTACTCCAAATTGTCGATTGAGATTTCAACAGAGTACCGTGGAAATTTTTGCACAATTTGTTGCAGCTGACCATGATTCCGGAAGAGTATCTTATTTCGTGAATCGTCGTACCATGTTACGTGTTACGGACCTTGTGGTAGGTCTGCTACGAGTCTCGGATCCGCGAATTGCGACTCTTCAGGGAAGGATAGTCCAGGGTCGTGGCGTTGGTCGTACAGAAGTTCAAGTATTATCTCCAATCACTGGCAGAGTGATTGGTGCTAAGGAAGTGCGTGTTGGTAGCGATCGAGTCTCAGTAGCGCGTCTCTCCGTCAGAGTCGTTTCCGGATTGCAGTTAACGATCAGTCCTGATACTGCTATCGAGAACGGATACGTCGCAGAAACGTCGGTCACTAGGAGGCTGACTGCTCAGTATCAGGTGGGTTTGATTTTTCAAAAATTCTTGTTTTACCTGCTGGACTGTATTTTTTTATCAAACTTACTCTCTTAGGAAGGCCTATTAGACATCGACATTGAATATTCTGACGGCTCGCATACTCCCTTAAGAGAAGTTGCAGTAACAGACTATCACCTCCTGGTGGAGAGTCTCGATCCTGAGGTGGTAGCATTTGCTCCTATGGTGGCTTCCCATCATCCGCGAGTAATCGCCGTAGGAGAGGGACGTGGCGATTTGCTACGAGTGACGCTACAACTTGCTGACGTCTGTCGACTGCCCAACAGAAGATCAAAGTCCTCGTCATCGAGAACTCCTGCAGCTCCACTGGCTAGTGCATCTGCCAACGTGGAGGTTGACTTTGCTTCGAGTGATCTTCCTAATCGACCTGAGTTCGTGCAAAATGACGGAGGTGGCACCGTAGGCTCTCACAGGGAGCGTAAGACTGGTCGCGAGATTAGTCCTGACCTTCACGATATTCTTATCGGTAAGTTTCGTGACGCCTTGTTTCGCCTCTACTCTCCTTGGCCATATCCTGAAGACCGAAAGAGGATGATGATTATGAGGATTATTGAGAGGATAAGCCTTAATGGCCAATGAAAGATCAGCTAAAGACGTGCTGCGTAGAGTCCGGTGTAAAGAGTGGTGTGTGTCGCGCTTCCCCGTGGCGAGGACCGCGGCTGCTGATCCCACGTCTCTGTCTGTTTTCTGTGCCTGAAGGGATTCCGCTGAGAGATGAGAACAACCACGAGCCGACGGTGCAGGCGCGTCAGCACCACACGGCTATAGCTAATGGCATGTCTTCAGGAGGAATGGGCGGTGTCGGGATCCGGCATCATGGTGGACCACGTATGACGCCACTGGAGATCGGCATGTACGTCCTCTTGGCGGCATTTTGTTTCGCCATCGTCGTCTTCGTGGTGTCCTGCGTCGTCTACGCGAGCAAATTCAAGCCCCAGCCACCTGACTCGCCGCTGCCCAGCATCCCGGTACTCGGCGCTGCCAGGGCGGCCGCCAGGCAGTTGGCACCAGCTGGACGACCTAGGGAATCTACCACTAATGCCCACGACTGGGTCTGGCTAGGTCGTGCTACTCTTGAAAGGGCTGCATGTGCTCCTCAACAGGTACTTTTTTTATTCACGGAATTTAAGTATCAAAACGGATCCTTCATGACTGAAAATTGTTGGAAAATTTATAGGTACGACTAACTGCAAATCCACTTGCTACTGAACCGCTCGTCGACAATGACAACGAGAATGAGGATGCTGTAACTGCTGCTGAACTCGGTACCAGCTTCGACAACCCTAATCATATCGAGCTTCCTAGTTCTCTCAGGGTTTCTGGTGGTGGATCCGCAGCAGCTGTAACTGGCGCATCTGCATGTACAACAACTTCTACAGTTCCCATTGACACTACAACTTATTGCAAGAAGGACAAGACACCGCGAAGCTTATCTGGCAAGGCGAATCTTCATGTTAGTGCGGCCAAAACATCGATTACACGCAACGAGTAATTATTCTCTTCTTTATTAGTTTCCAATTTGCTATTTCTTTATTTATTTTCATTCCATTCTTATTCTATTCGCGGTATTGATTTCGGGTTTTCGTGAACGATACTCGTTACAGTAATGCCCGAAACTGCGCCAATGTTGTCAGCGGCGAGAATGACGACGATGACGACAATCGTTCTACCGATGATGACATTCCACCACCATTACCACCTCACGGAATACCCGCAGTCGCAACTGCGACAACGACAACATCAACGATGACAACGATAACGCTCTCCGGGGATTCTGGTAACGGTAACATTAGAGGAAATGGAAATGGCAGTGGGAATGTTCTTGGCAAAGTCTTCGGCAAGTCGAGCACGAATAATTATGCAAACGGAAACGCAAGCGAGCATCCGCAGATAAAAGCAAAAAGCGGAAGTAATAACAGCAGGAACGTAATAGAGGAATACAAGCCTCCGGTACCGCCTCATCGAAACCGTGAGATCTGGACAAAGCCCGGGATGGATCCAAAGAAGTCGCGGCACAGATCGTCAAGCGGAAGTCACGGTAATCAGCGACATGCATCATCAGGAAAACATCATTCCCGATCCCATCATCATCATCATAGCAAGAACAAGACGGAGAGCTCGAGGGAGAACGAGGCGGAATTCGTCGAGCTAAGAAACCACGAGGAAAAGCGCGCCAAAGACAAATCAAAGGAAGTCAAGAGGGCGACGATCGTCGGGAACCCGATGTATTCATCCCAGGAACAAGAGGAAATGGCTCTGGATGATCTAAACTTGGGCATGGATTACGATCAGATCATGCAGTACTTTGACAACCTGAAGGAGTCGAATGCCTAGGCAGGGACGGCCGCGAGACGAGTCGATTCAAGTCGAGTCGATTCGCGGCCGAATTCGGCGCGCCCTCCTTCCTCTTTATCACAATTTTCGGTGCTCTCGGAGCTTTCGGAATTCCCCAAGTTCCTAGAGCCTCCGGCGAGGTTGCCCCGGACTGCTCGTCCTAACCTATATTCTAGTCAGCTTCCTAGCAGCACATGAATTTACAAATCACATAATCATTGACTTCCTAGTTATTCAATGGCGGTTTACCCGATAGAACTAGCCGTTGAAGACTTCGGAGAGATTCTAAGGATATCGAGTGCACTCGCTTTATCCGTAGTTCCTGACATCCTTCCTTTCCTCTCTTCTCCTTCCTTACGACCTCCCTCACTTCCTTCCGGTATCCCTACGACTCTCAAATACGTCATTCCTATTATTCATTCTCTACTCTACCTCCTGTTCATCGGTCAGTTTTGCACATATCTCTGTCTGCACATCAGGCTCTTCCTTATTTCCCAATTCCCTCGGGACCGACTATCACCAGGTCTCGAACCTCCAACCAATAAATATACTATATTCCAAAATACCATACTACCGTACACAAATGTCCGCCACTCGTCTAACTTACCTTAGTTATCATTTAATGACATGTACTATAAAAAGTCATCATCGTTTCATCACAATCTGTACAGCTCGCGCTACTCGATTCCTCAACTCATCATTTCCAGCACGGTAAATGAACATCTCGTCATAATTTTCATTATCATTATCATCACCCATGGGTCATCCTCATTCTGTTTTGTTGTGTTTGTTGTTATTATTATTATCACCGTCACCCCATCATCATCGTTCATTATTATTATTATTATTATTATTA
>JARQST010000399.1:700010-739796 GCA_030142225.1 Pachycephus smyrnensis | reverse complement strand
TGTTGTGTTTGTTGTTATTATTATTATCACCGTCACCCCATCATCATCGTTCATTATTATTATTATTATTATTATTAATATTATTATTATATTATTATTATTGCCGATATTATATTGATTTTGATAATTTTCTTTCTTTTTCATACGAGAATATGAATAATAATATATATGCGGAGGCGATCGGCTGGCCGGACAAGCGAAGCGCACAGAAATAATTTGATAATTCCAACGCGAATCAAGATCGACTATCTCTACTGTATCAAATATAGCGTTAGAGTAACGTAAGAGTGTTCGTGGTGAAAATAGCGTAAGAATAATTCGTTTGGAGAAACGTGTCAGAGTATTATAATAAGATGGCGAAAGAAACGTAATATAATGAGAGTGCAGCCTCTGGTTCGGTCGAGAGCCGTCAGCCATATTGCTTGGAAACTGGAGATTCTGTCTTTTCGAAAAATCCACAATGCCGGGTTTACCGGAGAATCGGATTGCCATTAAAAAGTGTATGAATTCCTGATATGAAAAATGATAACGCCGAACTCCTCCATCCTGGTAATCTTGGATGGATCCTCGGTATTTCATTTATCCATTGCTACTTAATTCATGTAATTCGATCGATACGGTAAACTCTACGCATTGTATCTTACGATATTAATTGGATTGCCCGTGCATCTTAATATTTGTAAATTTTGCGTTGTAAGATTTTGTACATATACCTACGTATACACGCGAATACTGCAAGAGTTACTTAGGGTCTTTAAAGTGTAACCACAGCGCGCTCTAGGACGACCACGCGTCCTCGTAATATTATCCTTCACCGAGATGAAAATCGTTCACGACGACCATTACTGTACACGGTAAACGATTACTAACGATATCCGTTTCTATTATATATGCTAGAAGACAAGAAAGATGAAAATTAATGACCGTTAAGCTTACCGGTTGAATTCGATCGATTCGTAGCCGCCAATCCGTCCCACCGCAGACGTCCTCGCGATATCATTCGTTCCTAGTAATAAATGACGACACGATGACTCGCGATGACTTTTTAAGTAAAAATTCAAACGGGACGATCTTGAGTTAGATTGATATCGCGAGCGATTCGACAACCGATCATCCAACAGAGAATACGATGTGGTGTAAGTATAAATTCTGTGTTTAACGCGTATCCAAGGTACGCGACGTTGCTATATCCGTTGTAAGAGATAAAAATTTAGTGCGAATTTTCCATATCGTCCCCCTCCTCAACTGAATTTCAAATGCGAACTAACCGAATCGAATCATCCAATTACACACACGGCAGAATCGCTGAGGACACCGATGAGGTATCGTTATCGATTGAAATAAGGGATACGAATAAAAGAAAAGATGTTTATTCAAGAGAAACATATATAGCGGGAAAAAAATAAGATTGACAAATGCTTATCATATATTATATCACGCGACTGGACGCTTCGCGCATTCCTAGAGATTCGGTTCGGCTGTCTACGTCGTGCAGACTTTTTTATGCATCGGCTGTAGTAGGCGACTGTACGCACGTGTATGCTTTCCTAATGCAATAGATGATGCATGTGCTGCAAAAGTACAACGTTTTGTGACGTTCGTCGTGTGTATGCTCGCAGTATAGACACGTGCGCACACAATTATAAACAGCAAGAGAGAGAGAGAGAGAGAGTGCGTGAATGAATGAATGAATGACGTAGAACGTGGATGAGATTCTGGGGACAGAAACTCGAGAAGAATAATAAAAGAAGAGTAAATGCGTCTTCATTGTGTGTCAATGAATGGATGAATAGATGAATGATTATATAGCTAGTGAGGGAAAAATTGGCGGGAATGAGAACCACCTGCTGAAGAAGACTCTCACTCGCCATTTACGGCGCCATCAACGACTAAAGACTAATCATTCCTTTGTTATGATAGATGTTGCGCTGATAATACTAATAACGATGCCCCAAGTCAGAAGGGTTCTTAAGTACCCGATGCGTTAAATTATTATTTATGACGATGATAACGACGTTAATATCGCTACCCTATTATTATCGCGCAGATAAAGTAAATCGATTATAATTATTAATATTATCGTCATCATCATTAACGATCATTATTGTCGGCATACTAAACATTACGATACGATTATTGCCTACTCAATGTACAATATGTAGCATTTACCTGTTGTTACCACCGAACCGTCGACAAAGATATAAAATATTGTAATTGTATCATAAGTAGTTGAGAGTGTTTCGTTTGCTAGTCAGAAATCCCAGTGACGCAATATCCGATGTCTATGCATGGGAGATAGGCGTGAGAAGAAAAAATGAAGAAAAAGAAAGAGATGACATATTAACGAAATCACGAGTTTCCTTTATGAATGTTTATTCGTATTTTTTCTCTTTTCATTTATTATTTACAACTCACGCTCTAAGTGCGAAATGTTTCGGGCTTGGTCTAGGTATATTTTCCAAACCATATCCGGTCTACTGGCGATATCCAGGTATGACAGCCTTGTAGGTTGTTTTGTACAAAGTACTTGAATGTCCATGGATTCAAGTTGCAATTCTCAATTCTCTGTTCGTTTCGTTTCATCTTTTGCAATTCAAATTCGTTAACGGCAATGGCTTTGAAGGGCAGGTTATTTGCGACGTCGGTCAATACCTTTTTGACCTGTACGAGGGATTTATCATTTTGATACGGAAGACATTTTTTCATGGATTAGACATGGGTTACTTACCTCGACATATTCACAGATACCACCCACTTCTAGAATCACTCGACCAGCTTTAATGGGAGTTACGTAGTGATCGATTGCACCTTTTCCACCTCCCATACGTTGGCCTTGACCCTGGATTTTAAAGAGGCTGTTTTATGTCGCATGACAGTTACAAGAACAAATGACGAACCTTTTTCGTAACTGGTTGCCAGGGTGCATCCACACGCCAGATAGCAAACATCCTATTTACATCTAACTTACGACCAATAGTTAGACGCATCATCTCAAAATGGCCTGATCGTAATCTACCACCACATGTGGCCTGTAAGAATCCGTCAAATTCTTTTTTCCAACAGTTTTTGGATGAAATTGAATACAATAAATATTACACTCACAACAATTCCAAACTGCTTATGTATGAGACTGTTATGTATCAGCTCTGGACCCCTCATGAGCCTCAATTTCTTCTGCATTTTGAATGGCCTCATTGTAGGTGGATATTGCGGTACCTTTTGCATCATTGGCAGTTTTCTTTTGTCCGGGAACTCAACTGTCAAACAAAATATTCGAATCATAGATTATTCCTTCGAAAAGTGCAATCCATTAAACATTATGGATCTTTACCATTATAAACTGGAGGTGATTTAAAATTTTTAAGGCCTGCAACTTGTGTCATAGCCAATGGAGCTGCTTTAAATCCTATGTAAAAAAAGAGTCAGTGATACAATCAAAATGCTACACAATATTTATAACATACAATCAGAAGGCTTACCAGCAAGCCGAACCTCATGCAACAGTTTACTCGAGGCTGACACAGCCTGTGCTGCTATGTTGCTTAATGCCAACATTTTCTACAGCTGTTTCTTCAGGCCTTCAACAGTGTTTAACAATCTGATTAAGTCACCGTTTCATTTGTTAAACAATAATTACTTGCTAACCAGCAACCAAAAATTAGTTGCTCCGTTTTATGAGTATCTTGGAGTAACACTGGTAATGTAACTTTATAGATAAGGTTCGTCAATGGATTTTACTTTGGTACCTACAGATTTTTGGACAAGTTTCAATGTACCACTTGGTTGGACAACTATAGATGTTAATAAAATATTCACAGAGAGTTCATCTCATATGTGCTTTCTACCAGTTTTAGCCGAAGATGCCCGAAGCTTTCAAGTTCTGCCGAACGTAAGCTTACAGCATATCCTCTTCTGCTATTGACACATGCGTAACTGAATCGATCAGCTGATTTTATCCTACCTCTAAATGTATTGTAACCTTACCATTGCATTCAACTGTCAACTAAACGGATCGTGCATAATTTTGACAGGATTATAATTACTAATTGACGTCGATAGTAGAAATATTGTACAACTGATTCTATCCAAGGGTTCGTAAAATTTATGTGTGATGGACTTTTTTCCATATTTTCATTTACAGTTGATATGACATCATAAGTTTAATGAGTCATTTTATAAATTGTATCCTTCCAGAGGCTCGTATAACGTTTAATTGACATATTTAATTTGAGATAAATCTAATAATACATGGTGGGATATGGATTTAAAATTAATTCTTTTTCGAGTACTTTTGAAGTGATTTTTCTAATATATTCTTTTTTTTGCAGATAATGTGAATCAGACACAATGAGGGTTCTAAGTCTGTGTCTGTTTACCATATCTTTAGCTGTAGTGCAATGCAGTGATATTACACCAGCTGTTTTCGGTAGCGTATTGGATGGGCTACCTGCAGCTTTCGGTGATTTTGACTCTGACGAACTCACAGATGTCTTTGTGATCCTTAAAGATAAAAAAACTGTGGAAATCTTACTTGGTGCTGACCAAGAACCTTTGTTACGCCCTGGAAAAAACTTGAAATGTACATTCGATCATCCAATAGTCAGTGTAGTTCCTGGAGATTTTGATGGAGACGTTTTTATGGATGTTCTAATCACACTAATAGTGGATTCACCCAAACACATTTACAATGCATATATTTTATGGGGTGGAAACGGTCAGCTGAACTGCAGTGACACACTAAATCCATTGATCGAAATGCATGGTCAACCCTTGGCCATAGATTATAATCAAGACATGATAATAGACCTCTTTGGCATGGATAAGGATAGCGTCCGCACATTCTGGGTGTTTAATGCCAATAGAACTTTACCAATGGCTGTACGCATGAACGCTACGAACACTCAGATATCCAATAGAGATCTCCCACTTATAAGGGTTCCACACTCTAATGCATTTTTGGATTTAAATGGAGACTTCATGCCTGATCTCTTTATCACAACTGATAAAAATTTTGAAATCTGGCTCGGCACTGATAGAGGTTTCATTTATCACAGTACGATAGATCTCCCATATAATCTATCGCATGTATCCTTCTCAGGCAACATTGGTCAATCCTTATACTTGGATGTGGAACTAACAGGAAAAATGGATTTAATTTTACCATTGTGCTTCGATAAAAAATGTACAAACAGTACTATCATGATATACACCAGTGATGGCTGGCACAATCTCCCAATAAACTTTCGAGATAATGAAAATACGTTATGGGGTTTCATCTCCATGAGCGGTCAATCTTACACCGATACAATAACGTTACGAGGCGGAGACTTTAACATGGATGGATATCCAGATTTACTGGCTACTTTATGCGCCAATCAGCGGACAAGGTCTTTTCTATTATTAAACGTACCCTGTAGTAATTGCGGAACGTTCAACAGAACATTCGAAGTTCGCTGGAATGCCTTGAATCCGTTTTACAATACAACGGTAATGGCAACCTTCTACGATTTCTACCAGGATGGTATCCTCGACGTGATACTCGTTGAATTTGACAAAAGCACCGCGCATTATCGTACGGTGGCATTTAAAAACAGTTTAGATTATGACGCCAATTTTGTGAAGGTGATGGTTCTCACGGGACTCACGAACAGTATGTACCCTATATCACCAGGTACCTTGGGCCGTAAAAAACGTACTTATGGTACCAATTTACCTGGACCTTCCATCGCTTATAAAACTACTACTCAGGACGGTAGTCCACGTAGCGCAATTGCAGCGCAGTTACCGCAAAGCGCACATTTTTCATTAAATCTACCGTTTACAACATTCGGTTTGGGTAGGACACCAAACTTTGTCGACACTCTTACGATTGGAGTAAGTATAATTGTTGCAACATGCTTATTTGGATGTCAATTTTACAGTTAAATTTATTGTTCTATTTTTCTTTTAGGTCAGTGGAAAATCTCGAGAGTGGCCCCAAATCATTCCCAACTCTCAAATGGTAGTGATTCCTAATCCAATAGAAGAACCGTCGAGATGGAAAGCACAGCTTTTTGTGACACCCAGTAAATTAATTTTATTAAGCGTCGCGGCGCTGACCGGAACGTGTGGCTTAATATCTGCCATTATTATGGGTCTTTATTGGAAGGAGAGGCGAGAGGATAAGATCGAGAAATTGCAGGAGGCACACAGATTTCATTTCGATGCGATGTAGATCTAGCAATTTAGAATACAGTACTGTGATTAATATTTCATTAATAAAATTCGTCTATAAACCATGTGGATGGTTATTTCTTTTTAGTAGTGTTACAGAATCAGAATTTATATGTACGTATGTCTGTCACTGGTTTCTCTTATATGTATTGCGGAATAATGATAAAATTGACAATTTTATTAATTCTCGTCTTGGACATTATCGTATATAAAAAAAGGACTTGACAATATTTCACAATACGATCGGAGCACGATGTGCGTTGTATAATAAATTATTTTCACTGGAGCGTTTTGGTCGCTTTGCGGCACTATGCACGCTACGTGCATTTCAGTCGTGCTATGTTAAACGGGGACATAGTTATTGGCAACGATCATTTTTTATGGCTGGGTTCAAATCATTGAAATACGAATGCGCCATAGCTTCGTCTGCTGATAATCTCAGTGCTGGATTACACACCAATAATCTCTGTAAAAATTTGTTAAGACATAAAGAAGTATATTTAAGTAATTAAAAGTACTGAAAATATACCTGAAGTAAATCTTTTCCTCTGGAAGTTAATTTTGGTGTGACTTGTGCTAGTCCTTGGGTGGGATGGTACTGAGGAAAGGGTTTGTAATCAGGTAAGGTAGTCAAGTCTGGCCATGTCTCTTCTGTTGGTGTGCCTAACATTTTGAAAATTCTTTTTAACTGATCATCTACATCGGATCCAGGAAATAGTGGTCTGCCTGCGTTAGCTAATTCTGTAACAAATATGATTTCAGTTGTTACGAGTGTAAATTTCATTTAATTTTATATGCTTTTATAGCCAGCTAAGCTGGTTATAACTTTTTACCAGCAAATATACAGCCCGCGCTCCACATGTCTATAGACGTGGTGTAAAGCTTGGCACCGAAAAGAACATCTGGGGGTCGGTACCATAATGTTACTACTTCGGCTGAGTAACATTTGACTGGAATTCCAAAAGCTCTTGCTAATCCAAAATCAGCAAGTTTCAGCTCCCCGTTCTAACAATAAACAGGAATTCTATATACAACATGATTCATTGCTGAGCTATCATTAACATACCTTGTTGATGAGTAAGTTCTGGGGCTTGAGATCCCTGTGTAGAACATTCCTACTATGGCAAAAGGCCAGCCCTCGCAATAATTGATACCTAAAATCCAATATACATTAGAAAAATTAAAAAAGAATTATCGATTAAATCATTACATTATTAGTGAATAGAAAAAATAGACTCGTACAGGAACGATTTAACAACATCCAAGTCAATCTCTCCATTGAGACTGTCAAAATATTTCTTAAGATCCTGATCACAGTGTTCAAATACTAGGGTGAGTTTCTTATCGCTATGAAGCACATCGTATAGTCTAACAATATTTTTATGCTTTAACTCTTTGAGCAAGCAAATCTCTCGAAGTGCAGATGATGGAACACCCTGAAAGCAATAAGATCAAACAACCAAATTCAATTCTCATAATTAATATCCATTTACCAGAATAAAGTAGCTCAACAATGATACCGAGTCTTACTGAAAACACAAATAAACTACCTCGTCGTCGTCATCCAAACGAACCCTCTTCAGCGCAACAATCTCGTGTGTTTCACGATTTTTCGCTTTAAAAACAGTGCCATAGGTACCTGTAAATAAAAGAAAAATTAATTTGACAATGACAGGTTACAGAAAAAGCGGCTTGTCAACCTCGAAATCTCTCATCCCGGCTATCGGAGCGTTGTTAAAGAATTTGCAAACGAGAAAGTGAATGTCATCTAGTCAAATTAAAACAAACAAAATACATAAGTACATACCTTCTCCTATTTTCTCGAGCTTCTCATACTTTTGCATATTTTTACGGGCGGAACGAACGCACAGTGGTAAGCGCTGCGCAAGCTGACTGTATTGGATGCTTCTTATATATTCAATCAAGAAACATGAATGGTCCACATTGCGCAAGCTCACTAATGAATCGGCAATAATCGGCAACATTCGGTAACAGTCGACAACTATCGAAACACCCTATAGAATGAAAACAGTAGAAAACAAATCAGATACATTTCCTATTCGCTGACAACGCGTCATCGCGTCTTGGCAATGTAAATACAGGCTAAAATCCTATCAGTGGGTCGCCGTAGCTGGATTAAATGGATAAAGATGATCCCGTTACTACTAAGGCTTTTCAATAGCATTATTATAACCCTGATTAATCTTACTATCACGCTGTACACCATTAACAGAGTTAGTACCCGATCTGATAAATCCATATAAAAGTCTTTATATAAAACTATTGCACATCACTCATAGTTTTTCCATACGATGCGAGCGCATTACAAGATGATGGCAGAAGTGGCGGAGTTCAATGAGCTTGTAAAACTTAAAAAGAAAATGTCTTCCAAGCAGTGCGTACTTTTATTACTAATAAGATTTTACAGGTACGCCAATCTCGCTCGAGCCTTGAATACATAAGCTCCAATGTGTCAGAAGCGATGAAGGAGGTTATATAACATTTTTAATACATTTTTTATCGTATATCCTTTGCGTTACTTTCATATTAATACAGTTTTCACATATCTAATGTATATAGATTGAGGACGATATCGGCAAGGAACTTGAGATCACTCGCAACCTTACGAAATTGGACTCCAAGATGTCCCTGATGCTCGGAAGATTCAATACCCTGGAGGAAGAAGTAATAGAGGTTGGTGCAACATAGTTTCGACGTACACGGACTTGCTAAGTACATCACTTCCTCATTTATAGTTGGTCCGCATGGATTGCAATATGGAGAGCGTGAAGATCGAGACTCCTACCGACATCAGCGAGGAAGTGCATAAAGTTCTGGCCTCTAAGAAAGCTCTTGAACCTCCTACGACACCGAAGAAATTACGAATTTCTACAACCACCTTTTTGGGAACCAAAGATTCGCTACAGCAAAATCCTATCTCGAAATTCTCAGCGCCTCAGACGCCGGTTCAGCTGATTACAGCCAATGATAATTCAACTGGATAAAATGTCATAGCTAATTGATCAGTTCCTGGTGACATAGTAGACCCTCGGGACGTTATATGAAATTCTGAATAAAGGATGTCTCTTTAATTAGACTGTCATCCTGTGGGAATTATAGTAGGACAAGATAGGCGTCTGGGCTATGGGGAAATGTAAGGACAAAGTCAGGCATTCTCGTATTTAGTACTGTCATGATGGTGCTACAGTATAATACAAGTATCGCGTTACCAGGTAAACAAGTCAGAAACTAATTGGAATGTTAAGGGTGAGTGAACAGTGTTAAAAGGATCGTAGATAGTTCTAATCAGTATCCGGTATCTTTTATTTCCGGCAATCAATCCTATGCAGCAAACATTGCTGTAGGTTGGTCTACCCCATATAGTACAGTATTGCTAGTAAAAAAAAAATGTCTCAACGGAGAGGAGCGTTAACTCGTGTGCACATATTCTCGGCGTTCCCCATAGGAACGGCTGAGTCGTGTGGTAAATAATTATCGGAAGGCACATCAAAGCGCCATTATTGACAATTACGGAAGCCGCCGAACGCGCACGCGTCCTTTATGAAAATTCTCTGAAAACAGATATATAGAGACATCCGGTGCACTTTATATACCGTGCACGACTACGTATCACGCTCGAGTGAATTTCACAAGCGTCCAGTATGAAATTCGACATTTTCAAGAGGACAGAATTGACAAAGGCGATGACTGCGTTCACGATACGGAGTAAGAGAACAGAGTTGGAAGGAAGTAAAGTCACGGTGGGTATTCTTCTGGAAAAAGAGTGTCAAGGGAAATAACACAAGGGGATAAAGAGGCTTTGGGGGCCGATGTAATCGAATTAAATTTATACGCTCTTATTCTTGTCGCGGTAGAACAAAAATGTATTCGCAGTGATTTATTTTTGAGTCTCTCGGGAGAGCAGTGATAGATTTGTCAAAAAGTTAATTGAAGACAATCAAATTGAGAATTTCTCTAATCCCGTTACAAGGATATCCGACGTTTATACAAAGATCAATCGGGGATATTTCACCTAAGTGACATTACAGAATGGCAGCTGGTTCTTCTTCGATAGAATTTGTCCCTTGTCCAGTTATTCAATTACTGTAGACATTTCGTAGCACTTAGATGATTGTAGACGTACTTGGTTACCAGGTCGGTACGTTTAAGTATCTTTCTATCTAAATCATTTACTCTATCGTAAAGAGTATCTATTAGAACGGAACGATTGATCCAATGACATTGTAAGGTTCCTGATCGATTTCCAAAACAGAGTAATTAACTAATACTGCCTTTTATTCTTGCATAATCGTTACAATCAATGTCAACGCAATAAACGGGAAGAAATCATCGCTCAAAGCAAATGATTCATCTTTCACCTATCTATTCGACCATACGCACAGAGGATTGTTTCACATTTTCATCAAGGAAACAAAGAGTCAACGGATAAATTCTCATTGGTGAGACGAGGGTACATTCGTATCATTGACTCTGACATAATTAGTGTTCTCGAATAACTCATAAGAGACATTAACACCTAGAATACTGGAGCGGTCTCCGAAGGAGTCAGGGGAGAATGAGGGATTTTAGAAAAAAGAAGGTAAAGAAATGCATAAATAATTTTGAAAATTAATGTATAATAATTAATAATAAATTATTAATTATCTCGTCTTAGCGCGTACGACTATAGTATAGTATTATAGTATCTACTGCAGTGTACTGACTGTTGTAACACTGTGGTATCCAATTGTTCTCAACAGCAACAACGCCAGGACGAGGAACGCAAGAAATCTGAGGGCTGTAAGTCGCGCTGAGATCGATAGGCTATGTTAATCCTATTCCTAGTGCTGTTTGTTAATACTGTTAATGTTGTTGTTGTTTTTACGTAGGTAGGCGTCGAGGAGTCGTCGCTTGACAAAACCACCCCAGCCAACGCGGTCGATCTCGTCGAAGTTTCGCTTGACAAAACTGTCAAAACCGCTACGATCGATTTCATCGAAGTTCTTCTTGACGAAGCCGTTGAACGCGCTCCGGTCGATCTCGTCGAAGTTGCGTTTTTGCGTGCCGAAGGTGATGCCACTGTGAAGAAAAAAAAGAAGGTAAAGCGTAAGCATTATTGACGTTATTTTCAGTCTTTGTTTTATAACCTTGCTGGCATTTTTTTTTTCTTATTTCGCAGAATCTTGTCTCTTTGATTTTCATCATCTTTGAACAATAACGAGGTCCCTCGAGTGGAGGAGTATGAAGAAAATCAAAGAAAATCGAAGCCATCCAATGCTCGACAGACTAGCAAATCTTTGATCGTAATGATTCACTGAATCCTGTTGGCTTTAATACGCTGAAAACGTGGGAGCCAATAATTTACGGAAAATTGTGGAGGTAATTAGATTTCGTGAGTCGTGAATGTTTGGAGGTAACAATATAGCAATGGATTCTACCTTGAAAAGGGACATTACATATTTCATAAGGTTCACTGTAAAACTTTCTGTTCTATTTTAGTTGTGCATCCGGTGTGTAGATAAGCCGTACTGTATGGATTGTATAGAGCTTTTGGGCGTTAAACTGTGATAAGCATTAAAGCTGTGCTTAGAGTGCTGCTCCGTGAAAACTAAACACGTTTCACACCTCCATTTTAGTAAAGCAAGACTGAAAACGCCTTCATGTATTTTCATGAAGTTTTTTATAGGTATTTTAAACGAGGAATAGATCGACTCATGGACTGAACTCGAGTGTACGTTTTATATTGAATCCGGGAGGCGAGTAGAATGTAGAAATAAAATCGACTGTGACGAGTGCGTTGACGGTGAATTGAAAAGAGTCGGAGAGTATTAACGTTTGATACGTTCTGAAAGGGCGGGATGGTCACACATTGACGAGTGACGAGCCGTCAATAGAAATCAATCCTGTCGAGAATGATCCGAGGACCGTTTCAATTGTCACTTATAAACTCTCTGATGCATCAGTATTTTTAAAGGTAATTTAAAAACCAAAGAGTCTGTGGTACAGATAAGAAAATGTGAACGAGGATGAAGACAGGAAGGTGCACTCCATTATACCAGGTCGGTTTGACATGCTTCCGCTCAAACCGTGAGCTGCATTCGACAAGAAGCAAGCATGGCGTGCAATTCCTGCAAAAATTGCAGGAACTTTCAAAGAAAAAGAGAGAGGAATTACAGAAAGTAAGATTCTACTGGGCATATCTCCACAGTAAAGCGTTCTATGCACTCTGACCGTGCCAGATACGAATGTCCTGGCTAGAAGTAGGTACTATCGCTCTGGGAGCCCTTCCTCGACAAGCTTTTCCTCTCGACCACCTTTCACCTTTTAACCCTGCTTCCTCTACGGGTTCACCGATATTACGTTTCCGACGACAAACTCTGTCCCTCGTCCCCTCTACAAGTCCTCAGACATTCTTTATCAAGAGTGATGATATTTCTTCTCCTTCAGGCTGTTTTTTTTTGTAATATCAAAGAAACAAGCTTTAAATTGACTGAAGTTTACGGTAGCTGAATTTGACAGGAGGTCCACAGTTCATGTTGAGAGAATTGTGGAAAGATGACAAAACTTTTTGTATCCACGTGCGTCTGTCAGGTATCAGGATACCTCCAGGCATCGAAGCCTCCCGTTACCTACGTTTTAGGAAGGAGCTTTCAGAATCCCCTGGAGGCAACCTGTTGCTTCTCTAACGCTGTTAAACTACACCGTGCGTTACATAACCGACTAGATGGCTGGCTGCGCTTTCCTTTATCTCAACATCTGTTTTATGGTTACAGGTTGAACTCACCTCAGGGAGTCAAACCTCTTGTTCTCGCCAAAGGTTGCACCTGATAAGGAATCCAGGCCACGTCGCGTCTGACGAAGAAGATGACCACCGCCAATACCGTCCAGGTTACGTGGTTCCGTTCCACCTGCCGACATTGCTATAATAATTATTTGATTGGTGATCCTTTGCTCAGGGTATAATAACAAGAAGGTAAATAGATAGACAAAGTGGTACGTTTTTAATAGTTTATTCATATACAATGTTACTTTGAAACAATAGAATTAAGTGTGATTTTTAATGTTTGTCTCTTCATCGATGTCATTTCTTTATTCATGTTTGATTAAGCCTTGCCGATCATTTTCGTACAAGGTTTCCACCGCCGATGCTGTCCAGGTTACGAACGTGGAATCGTCCTCCAAAAGTCTGCAGGTTTCGTACAAGATTACCACCCCCAATGCTGTCCAAATTACGGACCAAGTTACCACCCCCGATGCTGTCCAAGTTACGAACCAAGTTTCCACCTCCGATGCTGTCTAGGTTGCGAACCGAATTACCACCCCCGATGCTATACAAGTTTCTCACCAGGTTTCCACCTCCAATACTATCCAGGTTGCGCACAAGGTTACCACCCCCGATACTATCCAAATTTCGTACCAGATTCCCGCCGCCGATGCTGTCGAGATTTCTTACCAGATTTCCACCTCCAATGCTATCCAGATTTCGACCGTTTCTGTTTTTCCACTCTGAAATTTCGAACATCCATGATACAAGTTGAAACAATAATATGGAGCCCTGCCTTAAATAAATATGGGCAAGAACAACAAACGTTAATGATAAAATATCAAAGCAGTATAGCTTCAATAATATTACACTGAGCGACAATAGCAATTCTTTTAATGATATATACAAGAAATTAATAAGAATTAATACAGAAAATTAATGATTCCAATAAACAGTCATTGCCTTACCTCTTGCCACAAAAGTATCTTCGGACAATTGCACACTCTCATTAAGAGACGAGAACGTGACGAGTAGGGTCATACGAAAACGAGCATTCTGTACAATATTTACAATTTTTTTTATCATTTCGTTAATTGTCTTTAATTTCATTGTGGAGCCTGATAACTTTCTGAAATTTAATAACGAGCATTTAATAATTCTATAGCGTGTGTCCACAGTTTGACAATAACGTACACTTAGGATGGGAACGACATTCATCATATATTCAATATGACTGAAAGGCGCATTAACAATTAAGACGATGTAAGCAGCCATTTGTCCTAATGTTCTCTAATAATTCACTTGATGAGACATAATTATAGGTTAACTATGAAATTGGAAGGCTCGTCGAGTTATTTCACTTTTTATCATTGACTGATGTCATCCTACCTCTATATGTGTATTTAAAAAACAATTTTTGCGACGTAATAGATATAAAATTAAATTCCCTCTGAAAATGGATTTATGAGAATCGCATGACAATAATGTTACTATTGACATTGTACCTATCCTGAAAGCTTCGACAAAATGCACCCTTAAATAGGTCAGTTCCACAAATGCATATTATACAAATCCGCATCACGGTTGCTTTTAGGTACAAAATATTTATACAGATAAGTCAAATAAAGCAGTCACGATACAATAATTAGGTTGGTATTGATAACACTGAATAATTCACACTTTACGAATATCCGTAAAAATTCCTCTTTTAAAACAATATCAAAATTTAAACGATGTTCCACCTGAAAGAGCGTACAAAACGACCAGGCCGTTTGAGTTTATTTAAACGAGCTTCTTGAAAAGTTTATTGTATAAATTGTAAAAAAAATTCATGGCTGTGCGTGGGGATCGATAACAGTTATGACAAGACTTAAATTTTAGGTTAGAAAAATAAAGTTTCGTTAACTCCCTGACACGATATAATTCTTTCTTAGTATCCTATTATCATTCCTCAAGGACTAAGTGATTCGAAGAAATTACATAAGTATATTCTAAAAAAAGCCAACTTAACCTAGAAACTTCGAAAACGTTACGATCGCCCAATTTTTCTTCGTAGACCCTATGGTTTTTTTTTTCGATTCTATCTAAAGGCAAACCAGTATAACGCGCGGACATATTACGAAAAAATATTTACCCAAAGAATCAATTTCCGTGCTGAAATAACATTCCGCGGAAACGACATTGTCAGGCTATACAATTAGTTATCGATCCTTGTACGCTAGGGAAACCAGCCAGGCAAGTAAAATAATGTCTTGAATATGCATGATCGTAAGCTTCTATCTGGTTTGAATCGCAACCAAGTAAGTAGTTTGGGTAGAAAGAATTGATCGATAGAAAATGATATCCCAATATTAAGACCATACTTTTATCCCCATATTCACCCACTAAAGAAAGTTATTGTTTCGGAATCGATAATGCTACTTTATCATGGCGGGTGGCTCTCTATTTATTATCCCTAAGAGAAAGAGGGTGAAAATTTTGTAGGCGAACTGGTGGTTTATAGGATTTTCATTTTTATGAGGATTACGTATATAAGTTTTCATATCATTACACATCGTTCAGTCTGTACGATATCGTAATAAATATACAAAGAATAACCCTGAACCTGAAGGCGTAAGGTGAGACCCTCCCCTTGGTACGCATGATAGACCAATGAAAGGTAACAAATAAAAAGGAGGTAAAAGAAAGGGGGAAAAAAAACAGTGTAAAAGAATGATAAAAGGGATAATCAGTTTTCCGAGAAAGATCATTGGCTTGCTTTTAGTCCTTCGTCTTATATTCGCGTTATCAGGAACCCAATGGTTTCTGACTGGCTCTTCGATATCATCCCTAAAATTTTAATGAGACTCGATCTGACGTAGCTACCGCACCCCCGAATGTCAAGGGTCCTTATAGCAACTGTTCAGCGAGACTCTTCACCCTTGTTACTGTAATGAATGATTCAAGCATATATTTACAAGCGTGACTTGTACGAGTTTACGTATTTTCTAACGCTTATAATTTACAACATGGCGTCACGTAATAAATACTTGTAATAAGTATAATAACTTTCTTTTTATTATATACAAGACTTACCAAGAGCCTCGTAATGCCTGGCCAGTGCTTCAGCAAGTTCAGGCTGTGAATAAAGCCTGGGATCAGCCTCGATGATTTCGTTTTGATACTGAAACAAATTAGAAAAAAAAAACGTTCTTACATTAATTAAGAATCGAATTAGACAAAACAAATCAAATATTTCAATTTCAACGGCGTTACGTGTTTTTCAAGCCTGAAAAACAAAATGTCCAAAAATCTTGTTTTCTCCATGGATGCTAAACAGGGAAGTGGAAATATGTGTATTAAAATAACCAAATGTTTTCCTTTGCATTTCTCATTTACAATTCATAGAAAGGTAGTCGATAAACGAGAAAAATGAAAGTATGGTATCGATTCAGGACGCAAATCGATTAAAAGCGGTGACCGTTGAATTAAAATAAAAAGTGTATATATATTCCGCGGGAAATTCAAAACAACGAATCACGAGCGTCCACGGTTGTTGAATATGTATAACGCAACGAGCTTGTACCAGTTAAGACTTTCTTGGATTATATTATCGCAAAATATTTCAAGGAGTTCTCGTCGTACGCCTCAACGACTTCCTTCCATTATCGCGTTCCCGTATATAAACGCATTAAATACCTTCATTAAAAATTCTAATTTCTACACTACCCCACGTACAAAGTGTTAGCCTAACAATATTTATAAAGGGGACACTGTAGAGAGTCGGTCCGTTTCTCATTGAGTTTCATTGAATCTCTTTTCATCAAGTTATAACGAACAGAATTGAATGTATATAATGAAGTGTTTCTATACTCAAATTTTGTAACACTATTTTTTTCTATCTATCCCTTCAAATTTACGAGTCTATACAAGAATCTGTCTGGTGCTTCACAAAAAATACTGCAGAAAGTGACAGTTATTGAGCATTATAAGATTTTCACTCTCCTCCCCTCCATTCTCACCCTGTCAATTTTCAATTTAACCAAATCCTTGAGTGTTCGCTAGAGAATAATTGATGTCGCACAGATAGATGAATACTTAGTGCTAGAAATGAGGAAAGCCTTTATACACTGTATAATACAATTCAATTGGAGTATTAGAAAACTCCAATTTGCAGACTCGAAATACGTAAGTTGGTACCAATAGACATTGACAAATCCGTAACCCTTGTTTCGGACGATCAACCCTTACCAAGGCTGCTTGTATCAGCTGTCAAGTATATCGGCCGATCAGATTATCCGTGTGACGGAAAGAAAAGAGGGAATAGATAAGAGAGGAGAAAAAAAGAAAAATAACACGCACCCTGCTGATATATGTGCATATGAATTTTCCACACACCCTTTATGTCCTATAGGGGACTGGAGTGATGTGGCAAGAGACAATTGATCGTAGCACGTAACTGGAAGATAAACGATAAGGGCTGGAGCGTGTCTATTCCTAATGAGAGCAATGGCTGACGCATTTCGAAACTGGTAAAAATTGTTTGGCCCCACTGGGCACGTTAATGCGGCTTACTTTAGCTATGAATATCTATCCACTTTCGTGAAGTGGATTGGCGTGAGTCAAATGAATATATAATTACTGGTCGAATTAGTATTTGACGCGGTTAAGTACATACGATTATCATTTGGATCAATTAGATTGTCTAGTCAAGTACGTTTAATTGCGTTCATTAATTACTTGTTAACTAGCTATTCATTATCTACCTCGAGTAAAGCCCTCTCGCAGTTCTCTAGAGTAGTACACTATCCAAAGGTCGTGAGCTATTTTACAGTGTAGAGCAGACTTTTAATTTAAGACGAAATTAGTTTACTCTGTAAGAGAGAATGCTTTATATCGTTCTCCCTGTGGATTGCCGGAAGTGCACTAACCATGCACTCATCCGGTATCGGAGTAGTGGATAATTCACTACTGAGAAATGAAAGTAATGGAAAGAAACGAGATATACAGCGTTTGGTAGCAAAAGGTGAAACGTCAGTTTGACTCAGACATTGTTTACGTTAGGCAGAGTAGATTCAGAGTCGGCGGCTTCCATTTTGGCTGGGAATCACACTGTAAACATACCAGAAGATACTTGAACCTTTCGTATTTCTTTTCCGAGTGTGTTTTCATGTCAATTTTACCCAGGGTACTTATATAATCTATAACCCCACGTCATTTTCATATTATATTTGTATCGATAGGCAATTATAATTTTTCAAAGATATTCGGATTATCGGCCTATGTCAAATTTTCCATTGTTAATTTGCGTACTAATTAAATGGTACGATCGTTTAATCGCAAAGATCCTTTCTGTGAAATTGACCATTTACCTGAAATCACCCGATATATTTAATCCTCCTGCGATTCGCTAGAAATGGCAAAAATATCGCAAACCGATCTATGCGAATCAATGGATGAATGGACGAGTGAACGATACTTCGAATTGGCAATTTGAATGGCGGGAAATACCCGTGAGCTGTTACGTAAGATGATTTTGACCGTTCGTTCGTTTTATTGATATTGAATAAAGTGAACAAGAAAAAACGTGCGTAGGAGTATCGAGTACTGGCGAATCACGCCCCAGTCGTTTATTTTCAAAATAAGATCCAGCAAGAGAGAATTCCGACGAATCTCATTGTGTCTCAGATCCCTTTCTTTTTTTTTGGCCAAATTTCCCGCCTATCCGGCGCCACGGCGCTTCCTTATCTTTTTAGCATTTTTCATTATTGCGTTTCCTTTTCCAATCTCCTGGAAAGTACCTAACCAACAAAAAATCTGGTGGCACGTAGCTTATTTAATTCTAATACAACTGATCGATGTGTGTCATGTATACTCGGATAAGAAAATTGCTTATCCATCATGTTGTTATGCATGGGAAAAGTTTAATGGGAAAGTCGCGTAATTCCACCCATGTATTCGTATCGGATATGCGAAATATTGTATTTAATTAATTCGCACGTTCAATTAATTCCAATAATTTGAAATGCACACTTTTCCCTATTTGTTCACGTTATCACAGTGGGCACGATAATAGTTATACTTTTTATGATACTATAAATAAATAAATAATGCTTCAAGTTTGCTAATAGCGGATGGATATTTTTATGCGATAAAAGTCATATTTTACAGCGTTAAAGTGCAAAGTGCACAGCAGCCTGTGTGCATCGCGTGCAACAAGTTGGGAGAATGGAACGGTGTTGCTGCTCTGAAAACTCCTGTTGTACAAAGCATTTTCGAAACTTCGCCCGAGTCATTATTAACCGACGGTATAACACAGAAAATAAGTCCATAATTAGAACGTAAACTTTGTAACGTACAAAATTGTAAAAGACAGGAAATTCATTTAAAATAATTTACCCTAAGATATCCTGACTAACAGGAATGACGGACTGAGACAAAATTTTAGTAAAACCAACTGTTGAGATACAGTGGAGAGGAATTTATTTGTTTTCAATGATTCATTTCTATCAATTTCAATAACGCTGATTGAACAAAACCTGTGCTGTCATCTCCACTCCATTGCGTAATTATAATTATATATAGATCACTATATATAATAAACCTCATATATATTAAACCTAATATGATTGAGTTCACCCGACTACGCTACACGTACATCAAGTAAACAGCGTTTGATTTAACCGCCAAAAGTAGTTGCTTTGATTACTCATATGTGCATTGGTTGAACTACACATGTGGTCCCTTTGAAGTGAAATTTGATTGGACTGACCAAACAGATTCGGACAGGAAACGCGAATACTTTAAATTGCTTAAAAAATGTGTTAAAAAGATAAACCTAAACGAAAGCTGAATATCTTCCTTATCTTCGTTTAATGGCGGCTAAGCGATTTCGGAATGAAATATAGTAAACTGAAAATTGCTTAAAACTGACCTGTGTCGGTGCAGCGTAAATGCAGCCGACGATTGCAATCAGGAAGATCGCGCCGATTGGAGTGACGATTCCAAAACGTGACATGGTGCACATGATAGTTGATCCTGAGGAAGCTTGTTCTTCCCTTTCAAGAGGAAACGGGTTGGCGCAGGGATGTCGTGGAATTTGACACTGACAACTCAATGGGGTTGTTGGTGGTTGGTCACAGCGTGCAAACGCGTGGAGAGTGCAGTGTCGGGGTCGCGTGTTTCTCCGAAATATATAGTCACTCGCGATGAGGGTGAAACGACGAAGGGGTGCCGAAGTGCGCGCGCACGCACGACCTCTTCGCGATTAGATATCACTTGCTACGCACTCCGATGGATCCTTTTAACTTTCGAGTGGTGCCTCATTGCCTGGGTATGATTTTTCTAAAACATTATTAAATATGATAGTGTTCATTAAATATTGTCTAAAATGACTAAGTAAATTTACAATTATCTAGCCGTGGATGATTTGCAAATATTTTGCAAATATTTTAATCCTAGGGACACCTGATCTCTTACCTGTGAATTTTTATGATTGTTGGTCTTAGTCTTTGCCGTAAGGTTACGATGTCAAATTTACAATGTTTCCAGTCGGTAGTCAGGAAGGAAGATGGAAGTGGCAACTGGTCCAGCGTGGGCGAGAGACACGGGATGATTGACGATAGATGATGAAGCAACTTTCTTTTAACAGATAAAAGCAAGTCAGACGGGCAAAAGGAAGTAAGATGGGAGGATCCAGTTAAGAAAATGCAGGACAAAGGATCTATCTTTCCGTTCGTTGATTCATGGAAATTATTCAAAATTATCCAAACCGTACGACCCTGACCGCTTTCAAGGGGGGTGCAAATGAAGCGGTCTGATGATGGAATTCGACGCTAGGACCTTGAAGCACCCTTCCCCATTCTATGATGTTCCCTTTTTTTATATATAGATATATATATATATCTTTATAGTATATATAAAAAACAGGAGAATTCTAAAGGATCCTGTGAGTAAGGGCCGTGTGGTTTTTAATATTACTAGGTTGGTAGGCGGTTGACCAGCTTTCCAACAAATCCCCATAGGATTAGCTGTAGATTTATATCGTTAGCTTCCTGTCGTTCTATCTAGCGGTCATTAATACGCGATACGTTACACGCACATTTAATTAGTATCTAACACGATATATAGCTATATTCTCTTGAAAATTCGTAGCAGCGTGTACAAGCGTATAAAACTACGAAAAAGACGAAACAAAATCCCGTGTTACACGTTGGTAGAAAAATCATTGAAAGTATTGATCTCACAATCAGTTTTTCGCATCTACTCGCACGACTGTACATTAATTTGACATTTTCTTCTCGCTTTCTCTGCATCCTTCATCTTTGTTTACGCGTCATTCATGAATTCCCTGGCGCGCATTACTCAGCTCTCTTGGCGAACTTTGATGTTCTTTGAATTCATTCATACTTGACAGTGAAAGGGATGAGGAAACAAGCCGTCGTTTTATTATTGGATTAATTAGAGCGGTATTGATGTGATTCGAATTAATTGCCAGTCGAATTAACTCCCCGGTAACAGTGTATAGAACGTTAAGCTAGTGCGATTCGGGAACGCGAGAATTTTACACGATCTTACGTAATTTGAATTTAGCCAGTCAGAAAAAGTGAAGAAAAATCGTACGAGGCACGTGGGGACTTTACGGAGGAAGGAAAAAAAAATATGGCACCGTCCAATCGATCCGTGCTGCTCATATCTGGTGCGGAAAATTCTCTTGCCCCTGAAAGTGCAGTTAAAGGTAAACGTCAAGTTTTAAACGAGTTGAAATATAAAGAAATTAACGCAAAGTGAGAAGGGGTTAAAAGATTTCTGTAATTGCGCGAATAAAATTCCTGCCAATCCCATACGAGAATCGAATTGGAGCGAAATTGAAAATACATAAAACTAGAAAATCAATGAGTGTCGATTGTGATGAGTGTTTCTTTCAGTATGTTTACAGAGAATTGCCAAAGACATTTCCTATTCGAATGTTTGCCTTGATGTACTGTCCGGAAAATACATATCTTGACGTCACTACAACACGTATGGTATATGTACAAGTAGAAGGGTAGCGATTATCGATAGCACGGAATGGTTGCTCCCATTATAACCACTTTCGCGGCTTTGTCACTAATGGATAGGGACTTAGCATTTCGTTAGTTTATGTATGGCGACAGATAAGATGCTATACTAAATTCTCAAGAAACGACAAAAAATATCACTGATCTGATCCTTACGGAGACTCACAAGAAAATCTTATGAGCTTTTCGGATGTACTTTAGTCGAGAATGGACCATTCTATTCTGCCTACCTATTAATGGCTATCAGGTGTCTTTCTTAATGGATTCTTTGTATAGGAGTTGAATATTGTTCATAATGACGTAAGACTGCGCATCTTCTTTCATTTTGTTTCGTATAAAAGCTCAAGAACCTTCGACTCATTCACTTAGTTCATCTCCGAAGCTCATCTCAGTCGGCTTGTTAAATCACCAACAACATGAAGATCCTGATAATTACCGTAAGGAATCATAAATAATTCCTGTTAAATAAAATTGCGAAATTCTATCACTTATTTACGGTTTTCAGATTGCATTCTTGAAGTTTGTGGTAGGCGGCGAAAGTTTTCTACTAGAACCTTGGGATAACAGCTACTTCTTCGATGACGATGTGCCGTCGGTACAAGACGGATGCATTGGAGGATTGTGTCTGCCGTTCAATGAAAAACGTAACATCATTTCCAGAGAATCTAGAACAGGAGCACAATCAAGCCCAGAGGTAAAATTATTTTGGTATTATCCTGTTTCTTAGAATTTGAATATCTTGGTCGGATTATTTATATCATTCGTATATTTTAGACCTATTATATCACTTCGTCGTCGTCATCGTCATCATCGCCATCATGCATCTGCTGTACGAAGGGTGGGGTGATCGATCTTGGTAAAGGACACTTTCCGAGATTTCTGGCAAAAGAGGAATGCGACGAACATTCTTCTATTCCGTTTAGACAGTGCGAAAATATGAAATATACGGTGAGATTTTGACAATTATCATTTTATACCTGGATATCAACTTGGTAACTACTGTCACTCAATCTATGACTATTAATTTATACTTGATTTCAGGTGTACGTTTTGAAGCGACTGGACTCTGATAACAGTACTGAGGTGAGCGACATAAAATTCGAAAAAGTTAATCCTGTACCTGCCCTGCTCTATGGAAACTGGCGGCTAGCATCGATGGGAGTGAACGTCGCCTGTAAGCAGGTGAAGAATCAGCGAGCTTGAAATTTGACAAATAGTCCTTGTATCACTTTGATAGTGTATCCTGTAACTTGTGACGAATAAAGAAACAACGCAAAGGAACTTGAGTGTCTTCTAGTAATAGAGAATATTGAATTCTGCCGTCATTGGTGCTATAGAGCACTTAAAGAGTAAGAGATAAAAAATATGAGAAGTCCATCAAGTGGTTATAAGAGAGATTAGGGGATCACAAAGTGCCTACAGAAGAAAGAAAAAGAGAAATCAAAAAAGAGATACGGCGTAGTCGGAATATAGAAGAAAGGAGAATAAAGAAGGTATAAAAAAAGGGGGAAACCAATTAAGCAGAAAAATGTAGGAGTGTGAGTGAATCGCTTTAGGGTGGTCGTGTTCAAGAAAGAGGGAGGTTAGATCGTACCGGCAAAAGGGATTGAAGGCGACGCAGCGCGTCGCGGCGCGTGACTATCAAGTCTTCTTGGAGATAACCAGAACCATTGGTCCTGAGCTTCGATTTACAAGAAATTCGAATTGCGATTCGATCTACTAACAACGGAACCATAACCTAAAAATGGTGCCCTCTCCCAAAGTAATTCGAATCCATCCTCCTCCATCGGCATTCCCATCATTCAGTTCTCAATAATTCCGTCGTTGTCGTGACCATCTTCAATCAATTCACCAAATAACTCCATAGAAAATTGATCGAATGATTTTCAACGGTCCCTTTATTCATCGTCGTTACCCTACAGTTCCTTGACACGACACTCAAGACTTGGTATACATATATTCTCTGCTGATACTCACAAAATAATTTTGGTAGATCTATTCCCATTTAAATTCCTTTCTTCAGGACGAAGCAAGCATCTAATTATATTAAAAACTGGATGAGAAGTCACATCGTGTATCATAACCTGTCAAAGTTATTCGCCTGGGTACGTCTAACCTCCTTCCGTGACAACGATCTACAGTGCATATAGGGATACGTATATCGAAAAATACCTCGATACTTCCAGTCTTGGGTGTACAGATCTACTATTCTAGAGCTAAAGCAAAATATATACAAGCTATATCCATAAAGACGACAAGCGACTAACCTCAGGGGGAGTTAGATGAGGTTGAGTGAACCCAACGTACACGGAAATCCACTAGGTGACTGTAGTCCAGTCCTAGTGAGAAGGAGGTATGAAGAGTCAGGTAGTATATGTAGGTGTATGTATTTACTTCACATATGTTGTCACCCTGAGAATTCAGTTATTTATGGTTAAACCGACGCGGAAGACGTTTACCTAAAAGAGCACTTGTGATGGGATAACATTCATTTAGTAAGCCAGTCTGATTACGCAGAAATGAAATTGAAAAGTACCAAAGAGAAAAGAGAAAGGGCTGGATATTAAATAAAGGTTTCCCAGACGACAAAGTGTGCGTAGATTCGTAATTTATATCTGCGTTGACGTAAGGAGAATAACGCAATAGAAAAGCTCAGGAAGAGAAAGGATTCCTTTGAACTCGAGTAAAGGAACCTGTTTTACCGACAGATTAGTTTAGAATAACAGGAAATGAGTATATAGACAGCGGTTTGTCATCTTATTAATTAAAATTCAAAAGGAACGTGAATTTTCGATGGGATCAAGAAGAAAATTTCAAGAGATTCTATTCTGATTTCCTTGGCTGACTCAGCCCTACCAATTGCCATTAACCTTAACAGTTGAGAGCCACCTTTTTGCCTTCTGGGTATCAACTCGTTTTTTTTACTGTCCAGTCCAGCACCCTCGACGACGTTTCCAATAAAAACTGAAGAGGCTCCTATCACTCCGTTAGCTGAGTAAACATTCATTCACCTCAATGAAAGCTAATCGAGAAAAGTTAACGATTTAGAATGAAAAAGCTGTATTTCGAAAGTTTTACGCAGTTCCGGATTACCACCTACGGTACAACATTCTTCCGGTATGGGCTAAACATTGTTTGCTCAAGAATTCCAGTGAAAGCGTCATCCTTCGATAGCGTCCTATCTGATCCCTCGATTGATTAAGCTCGCTTAAAAAGCTTCAGGCTCCCGCGCGTCCGATACTTTCATCGTGTAAGCACTCCTATCGTGTTTGTATTTTAGCCTCAACAATATTGCCTCCCAGCAAGTTGCTGCCGGTTACGTTGTCCACCTGCTAGCATGCTATACGTACCTGTAAGAGAGAGTGAGACAAAAAGTAGATAGAGAAGAGACCAGACTGGCCACCATACCAAACCTATAGCATCACACTTCACTCCTCTTCAAGCCCCACGCCCTAAAGAGTTCCCTCGGCCCCTCCGGCACTCTGCTCAGTGGTCCTCCACTGTCTGCTAGCCATCTATACACACTATCCATCCTGGATATAGCCACTCAAGCCACTGTTTACCTTGTAGCTGATCTTTCATTTACCTTCCAGTGGGCGTAGACTTTCCAACCACTCATTAAAAGGACTATCTGATACTCCACGCTTATTCCATTTATGTTAGATCAGCACACGTAAATTAATGGATTCCTCGATCTTTGGAAATTCATAATCAATTATATAACCATTGTTGGACTTTCGTATGATATGATATCTGTAGAGAAGAACGCCCAGAAAGTTATACAGGACTCTTGAGAAGATCTTCAGTCCTGTGGGATTAAAGATATCACAAGAACTCGCAGACGCTTTAAATGTCCTGTCCTCATCCAAGAAAAGCGTTCGTAATTATCTTTAGAAAAATGTGGGCGTTCCCTCGGAGTGGCCATTTGGGTGCAATGCTTATCCGACGACTTCTTTCATTTTTTTTTAATTCTTTTCTCTACTTTCACTCAAGCTCTCTTCTTTTGTTTTCCCTGCAATGTTTCGCTTCAGAGCTTCCAGTTTAACCGGATTGCTCTTGCGGTGCTTTGACGCCGTTTTCTGTATTACGTTTGTTTGATTTCTTTTTTAATTTCTCGTTCTCTTGCACAATAAACAATATGCACGCAACCGCGTGGCAAGGTCGTTCTACGCGATTTACCTGTTGCAGTTCACGAGCAATGTCAAATGTTAATCGTACGTTACTTATGAATGACTTTACAAATGGGCATGCCGATCGTCTGATGTTATTATCACAGACCGACTGATAACAACACAACCGTTCATAATGCTTGGCGTATATAGAACTGAATATTTATTCTGGCATTATATGTGCTCTGATTAATAATTTTCCTAATAACTCACAAACTTGCGTTTGAGCTGTGTTTTGTGAGATTGAAATGAGAAATTCAACAAAGGCAAGGAATTGAATTACGAAGACAATCATGATAACGTAATATCATATATATTTTTAATTAATCTGATAATTTGTCTGCTTTTATCTTTCTTATTTGAATGAATATAAAGCCGCGCTTATCAAATGTCAGTTACTACGATCTTCTTAATAAACCCATGAGCTCTTTATCGTCCTTCTTCTCCTTCGATAAAATAATCAGTTACAGTTAGTCGGTATAATAGAGAACATCCTGCTTTCTGCTGTTATCGGCCATCGAATATGCAGTAACACAGATTTAGCAGCAGCATCCATCGAGCAGTATTTGTTTCGGGCAGTTGGCACCGGTGTCCACGTTGTTTACGTGATGTGTATTAGGTTATTTTTTTGTAAAGAAATTATTCGCTCTCAACAAGTGTACACTTAACAAATCTGACATTTAAAAACTGTTCAACTTTGCTTCATCCTGGCCCATTTAAAAATTGGTGAGTTCAATGTTTTATTGTGTACCCTCATCTAGATATTGATTTGTTTTGGCTCACACAGGTTAGGTTCACGTGTACCCAGAAATATGAAAATGTCAACATACTCGTGGTACATATTTCGAAATATCTCAAAATTCTCTATACTTACGATACGATGCTGCATTTGATAATCCATAATTTTAATTACCCTTTTGATAAGATGTCCAAGTTTTATTTTGACGCCATAATGTAAATTCGACGCATTAGTTACCTTGTTGGACGTTGAATGGCAGCACCATCCCTATTATCTGTACCTCTCTATGTTACATCAATAGTAAAACAAAGTTTAGAAAAATTTCGACGTTCCCTGTCTGTTATCAGTAAGTAACAATGTTGTGGGTTTGTATATCCCGCCACAATATATATAAATATATATCGAATATCATAAGATAAAAAAGTTCTCTGTATTTTCAAGAGAACTCTCAAGAATACACGCTCCATTCTCTTAATATCCGTAAAGATAGTTCATCGAGGAAATGGAATGGGATGGCTGTGATAAGAGAGCGCCGCCTGCTTTTATATCCTTACTATAAAACCTTTTATATCACTCTGTTCTCTCAATTATACCAGCTAATTGATACTTTTCCGGATAAAGAAAAGGTAGGGTCTTACTCCTCTTGCAGGGTTTATTGTTTATCTTCAGAGAAGTACATGTGTTACATGCGATATAGCGGGATTGGTTTTGATGTCTTATATAATTCTTTTCTAATTACGTTATACGGATTATCTTGAAAATTGTCAAAACAAAATTCAAATCTAATAACTCATATCGAAGGGAGGTAATTACTTAGCGACAGGCTAAAGGTACACGCTGGCTTGCGCCATAACTCGGCACATTATTAATATGTTACATTTAATATTAATGTACGCTTAGATAAAAATTGCACAGGTACAATATAGGTATAAGTTATAACGTAGGAAAGTACGCGCGTATATAGAAAAAAAAAAAATAATAAAAATACGTGGCTCCTTAAAACGTAGTCGCGATAAGATAATTTTTTATGTCTTACAGCATCGTCGATAGTCGGTATTAATTAATGGGGACAAGATGCAGGAACGTTAAATAAATATAAGAATACAAAGCTCGTACGAATCTACGTGGGTAAAGGAAATAGAAGTGTCCTCGTATATTTATATGCGCGTAGGACAAAGAGAATGAGAAAACTTCTCTAAAGGAGAATATAAATAATTTTAGCGAAGGGTGCAGGCGGCCTCTCCTCGTTATAAAGACTCGTACGCGTTATCACCCGGAGTCATCACCAGGCTACCACGCGGATCTTCGTCATCGAAATTCTCAGCCATTATGGAACGGCGCTTCCGTCATAAGAATTTCGATCTTCGTCTCGCGGATACGCAATATAATTTGTATGCTCGGAGGACGATACTTGTCCGCTATAAATTTGTATTACACAGGTAGAATAGCTAAAAAAGAAACGTGTCATTCTTCGTTCTCTTACTCGTAAATAATTCAAACATTTCGAATTGCATGCAATGTTTATTTGGAAGCATCGTTCTCAAAATTGTTTCCCCCATAATAATCATTTTTAAGATTTCACATAATGTTCCTTTTTTTGTATTTTTTTCTTTCTCTCTCCATTTTTTTCCGTCGCTTTGACAAGCGTTCATCAAGCATTGACTTTTCTTTGCTTTTTCTACAATTTTAATCGTTCCCCAACTACGTTACTACTGCGTGACCGTGTTATGCTCGGACGACGTGTTGCGATATATCCTGGCTTAACTTGTTTTCCTGAGAATAATAAACCCTCTTCGGCCGTTGCACCCTTCCTACGCTACACTAGGGAATAAATAGAAATTCATAGCTCGATTAAGTTATCGGTAATTACGAATAGATAAAGTATGGATGCGCGCGCTCCATCATTATCACCGTAAGTAACATACTGTCAAATACTACTGGTCGATTATTCGATTACTCCTTCTGCACAGTAATCTCCGTGCGAGTCAGAAGTTGCGTGATTATTCGTTATCCAAGAATTTTGGTTAGTGTCAAAAACGAAAACCTTAATAAGACGATCGAGTGAAATCAATCGTTTTCAAGCGGGATCGATTATCGATCTCAACAAAATGGCGCCCGATCCAGCACGATTGCGGCAATGAAAAAACACAAAAATATTAAGAAAAAAAAGTCTCGACGTCCGATTCGCTAAAGGGATGATGGTCGTGGTGGTTATGGTTCTTGTTGGTGGTGTTTCTGGTTCTGGTTCTGGTTAGTGGTGGATGGTGGCTTGTTAACTGTTAGTCTATGGACGTGGCAGCTGAATCGCCGTAGTTCGAGAACTGAGAGACAGCCACGAACTCAGCGGTAAACTCTTCGCCCGAATCTCCGAGAGCCTGCGTGCGACACACAACACACACTAATCAATTATACCTTTCCTCTCCTCTCCCCTTCCTCTCCTTGTCGCACATATTCACTCGCTCGTCTACTCTCTCACTCGCTCACTCGCTCTACCATTAACATCAATCGTGCAAATTAGATATGAAAATCCTTCGCCATTCTTTGCCGCAATTTCATCGCATTTTTGCATTGCCAATAAAACATGCATGGAGCGTCGCGACGCGTCCACATTCACACCGAAATTCGTACTTAACTCTCAAGTCTTTTGCTTTTATCTCTCACTCTCTCACTCTCTCTCTCTCTCTCTCTCTCTCTCTCTCTCTTTCTCTCTCTGGCTATCGCGTGTATATATGATCTATAGACGGTGCTGCGTGCTTTTTTTTTAAGCTGTTATTTCTCCATTTCCCGTAAATCTGGGTGTTCTTTAATTTGAATTCCGAATGTTGATTTCTCTTTTACGTTTTTTTTTCTTTTTTTGTTATACTTGGCCGACGGGAGGATTGAGGGGTGCATGACGGAAGAGAAGCTCAGCTTTTGAGTGGATTTTCGCACTTACAACTGCCGCTTACGTCCCATGTTACATATCTTGAAGTGACAGAGTGCCATGTCTGTAACAAAAAAAAGGAAAAATATCTCAAGTTTTAGATTGCCATTCCTAGATAAAGAAAGCTAGTGGTAACCAGAGATGACGGAGGCTGCATACTGGCGCCGATGTCTTAACGAGTCTGACTGTGCCAGTTCCACTTTTATTTGTTAGGCAAACACGAGTTAAATCGATTGACAATCCTGACGTCACCACCTCGCCTTGTCATCGATGTCAATTGATTTAATTGGCTCGATCGAAAAGTCCATATAGCAACGACGACCGATCTTACCACCAACCGTTTACCTTCGCTTCGCTTCACCGTCTCGCGACTTCAATTTTATCGATCACGCTCTGTCGTTCTGGCCAATCACTAATCCCTGTATCAATCCTGTAATCCTGTCAGGGTCCACGATCACACTTCCTGGACACGTAGTCGATAACTGTTTTCGTGACACTGTCGTATGATACCTATATCGCTAATCAGACGTCAAAATCGTCTGGTAATTATTATCGATCTCTACTATTCGCTGTACGAGTTGGAAAAGTTTCGTTGGATAACGCGGTTGGAATATCGATTGATTTTGTTCTAATAAAAAAAAATACTCACAGCTAGTTCGTTTGCCAGAATAAATGGGCGAGTGAACGATGGGACTGGGAACCGGAAGTAATTCAGCGTCCTCGTTCGAGAACTCTCTTTGGAATCCTTGACCAATCCTTTGACCTCTGGCCTTGGCCTCGAGCATAGCCTGAAGAGCAATCTGCTCCTCCGTTAGTTCGCGTTCCTGGTCGATTGCCTCGTGCTTGCGTTCAATCACCTGCTTTAGCCTCTTCAGTAGGAGCTGCACGGAAAATGCGATAGTTATGGAGGTTTTCGAATTAATGGATAACGCGAAATAAAAGTCGTGGAACTAGATTCTCACTTGACTCTCCATCTCGTCACTGAGCGCGTCGTTGTAAAACATTCCCGATGGTTCCGGTTCCGGCTCGGCACGCGCCACGTGATTGCCAAGGATGCAGGAAACCAGGATCAACAGAAGCCATAAGCCCGTCCTGCTGGTGTAGTTGTTGTTACTTGACATTTCTGTAACAAATAAGTAAAACGCACGTCAATGCATATGAAAAAATATACTGCGTCTTGGATTTTTTATCATCCCTATACGATCCATGAGTGCGAGAGAGACAGACCGATACGAGTACATACACGTAAAACAGAGACAGACATAACGAAGAAGCTAAATTGATTATACCTTTGAAACTGTCAACTCTTCCAACCGATCGAAGAAGGTGCAGGTCTTAAATTTTACGAATTTCCTATACCGCCCATGAGTGCGAGAAAGATAAACTAATGGGCTTTCGCGTGCGTAAGAGAGAGACGTACATAGTAGGGCAGGAAAATTTCCTTAATTGAATATTTTCTGACGCAATCGTAAATCATCGTAATAATTGTCATATATTTCTTAAAAAATATCAAAGTATCAAGTCTAAGACTGTCTGAATGTAATTTCTTTTTTCATTTTGCATAATCTGCAATTCTTTTAGCGACCAAATCACAGTGCGTTATATTCTTGCGCATATACTATACAGGGGATGGCTAACGTGGGCGCCCTTCTTAGGAAAACATCAGTTGGCGATTTATCTCGGTTGGTTGTATATAACTGGAATATTATCTATCTATCAGTTGCGGACTGCTGACGTGCCTCTGAATACTAATGGTCGTCAAGACGTTTGCGCCGTTAACAATCGGTCGTTATCACGGCAGCTCGTTTCACGCACGCACGCATTCACAATCGCTCAACCACTCTTGGTAGAGTCATTTCCAAAAGCCTCCCACATCTGCCAGGTTCGGACGTTTAATGGCCCTTTGATTTTCCACTTGTTGCGCCACCTCCAGCTGTGCCTCAAATAATTCACTGGGGTGAATTCTCGGAGTCGTGGTACCAAAGGGCATTGCTTCCTTATCTCGTCAGAAATGGCATACAGCCAGTTCACTTTTCAATCGCTACATCTATAACGTAATTCGTATTTTTTTTTTCGACCTTTCAATAATTGATAAATTTCTCCAATTCCATCGATTCGCGATACACTATGGCTTCGTCGAAATCCACCCTTGTATTAATCTCGATAATTTCCTGTTGGGGTTGCATTTCACCCTGATCTGACTTAAATGCCAGATTATCTGTGATTACAGATTTATATACTGTGTTTGATAATTTCTCATTAGTTAATTCTAGTAATAATAAATTAATTAATCGCACCCTTAACGAAGACGCTTTGAAAATCTTTAAGGGTCGACAGAAATATTTATCTCTAGTATCAAACCGTCAGCAGGCGCGTCAGTTCTAGCGTCTCACTCTCACTGCTGCGTCGTTTCTATAGGTTGAGTCGTGTCGAGTGAGCAAAATGCTCATAGCGCGCCTTATCGCGGGTTAAGGGGCTACTTCCAAAGAGGAATGTCAAGGATAATCAAACTCGTATCAATTGCCTAATCATTTATATACAAGCTCTTTGTGCATAATATTCCACTTAAATATGAAGGTAGAGAATAATGAGGAGGAAATAGGGCAACGTCTAATATCCAAATTGTTAGATGGTTCCCGGGTTGTTCTAGCATATTTTATGCAGAATCGAGGGAATGAGCAATGACTATGGGAAACTGATTAGGCGTTTCTAATCTCAAATAGGTGAGCAGATTTACTATGAACGCTTTATGCAAACTATAGCTGGCTTGGATATATGCTTCAGCAATAATATGGATGGCCTATGCTATCTGTACTTTTAACGTTGCTTTCCCACTTTTATCCTATTTTTAACAGTTAAGCGTTGCGCATTATCTACAGGTATACGCTAAGGTACTATATTCAAAAATAAAAAAAAATTGTCCACATAGAATAACAAAAAAAATTATCTCCGGAAACTGTCCCGATCCTGCTACACCTCTGTCGTTTACCTAGCAGCGAACTTTTCTCGTAACTCAAAATTTAAATTGCTGCCTACCATTATGGCGCGGTTGATGGCCCTCGGCTAACTCGACTAACGTATACCTGTCTGTTCTATAATAGGTATGCCATTTTGTACGAGTTATATTCGAGGACGTCGTTACAACACGGATTAGAGTTTTAAACGTTTTCGTGATAACGATGATCAAAAGCCTGTATTCGATATCGAAGTTTTATCGGTTGGCAAGACTTCGAAAATTGACGATTTTTTTTACTTATCTTTTCATCTTTCATTCTTTCTCGTCAGTGGTAATAGGTCTGATAACTGCCATTTTAAATTAGTACCGGGTGTTAATATTCAAAAAGCGTCAAAAAGTTGAGACGTTACCACAATGCTTTTCAAATTGAATTTGATCGGTATATGATAAATCGATCCTATTCGGACGCTGCGAAGATATCGAAAAGAAAAAAAATTCTGTTAAATAATTTTTGAGTACTTTTTTTAAAATACAATTTATACAAAGTAATATAACTGCGGATTACGTACATGTCACGATTTTATTGCAGAATATAACGACCGGCGTTATGTCGCTGAAAAAAAGTTTTAATCACCGCTATTTCCTTAAACGTACAATACGCCCTAAGACTCGAAGTTATTTACTTCTATAACAATATTATATAATATGTTATGGATTCAAAGAAATCAAAGAAATCAAACGTTCATTCACATCGTTTTACCTATGCACTTTTTATATCTATTATACAGCATAACCGGTGGTGTAGAAGCTGTAGCAATCAATGGTACCGATAGAAAAATATTTTATCGGAAGAAAAAGAAAATAAAATCGTGTTCGACGCCTACGCGTATGTACCGCCTGCACCTATGGAAAATTTCTCTAGAAATGCACCTTAAAGGACACCTTAGTCGTGCTACAATAGAGGGAAAAAGATCGAATCATTATAAATCTCAACATTTGTTCATAACCATATAGCACTGGTTTGTCTTTTGGGGTAGATTAACGAGTGTCCAGAAACAGACTAATTAGAAAGTTCTACAATTAACCAAAGGTACTACTAATCCTGTAGTATAGTCGTTAAACGCCCAGAGTACGTGAGTGGACTGTCCTTTTAAAATCCTCAAAAAAAAGTCGTCAAAAGTTCGTAACCCTTTAATTACGATTCGTGAAGTATCGAAATAAAAGAGGGACGACACTGTATAATGCAAGGACTGCACAAGGCATAATAATTATTTGCATATTCGTTATTGACGGCCAACTGATTTTCATATACGTACGTTTCGTTACAATAGAAACGCAAAAGGCGATATCGATCATGGGGAAATCTATTGATTGGGAATAATTAAGCTTAACAAATTTTATAGGGAAACGCGAGCGTCCAATAATCCTGCGGAACACGGTAAAGTGTATGAATGTAAAAAAAAATAGAATAAATGAATAAGGGATCAACGTGGAATAATTCCTACCTTTCTGCTTGTCGATGCTCGTTCCTTTCTCACCCTTAAGAAATTCCAGCATGTTACCGGGACCCTCGAAATTCTCAAACACTCACGCGACTAATTTCGAGGATAAAGAGGTAAACGAAGAGCAATGCTATTACTGGTCCAATACCGTCTTATAATCTTGAACAATTTTGATTCTACAGATGGGGTGTCGCGCGCTTAGATACAGGGGTGCTTTTTGGCGGAATGCCGTGTGCTCGAAGAGTGAGCCGCGGGGGCTGCTGCGCCCTCTATTATACCCTGGGAGGCACCTTCACCGCGAGGCGCACTCCTACTACCACCTGTAGAACAGATTTTTCACCATCGATATAACCCACCATCTTTATGTTAAATACCTTTAGCCACGTTCAGCCTCCTTGAACACGTTTTTTTTACTTTTCTTTCAGGGTAGATTTTACTTTTAAAATCCCCACTTCCGTGAAACCCAAATTTCAAATAGAGAGATGCACGAGTGTTTATTCAAAACACGAGTTTGAAACGTATGTAGATATATAATTTAAATGTGTATACATACACGAGTCATTAATGACGACCAATTAAAAGTAAAATACGTAATTTTCATGTATACCCGAAATTCAAAAAGGCACGAGCTTGTGTAAACGTAACGTAACCGTTACGTATAATGTATGACGAATGACGCGTTCGTTATCTGATATAATTTTATGACGACCCAGAGAAATTAAGATATTGAGTCTCTTAAGGTTATGAGGATGATGGCGAATGTCAGTGAATGATGCAAGAAATTGTGTAATTCCAGGAACGATGAATGTTACATTCGCGTAGATGATAATGGTATTTGCTAACGGAAGCACGATTATTGCCAATGTATGTCGAGACCCATTTGTTCAGATTATACCTCGATAAGGCGTATTATCTGCCGTATGTTACTACACTCTCATTGCTCCTAAGTTACCTAAGTTTCCATCACGGGACCCGGGATTCCGGTGAGAAATTTCTGGGAAGGCTGTAATATCTTTATCCTTATTGACATAACGTTCTTGTTTCAACGTATACGACTGCTATATGAACGTCACGTCACGTCTGATATCAATGCGAATCTTTGAGGGCAGGTACGATATAATCCATGTTGACTGTACAAGTATGCCTGAATAGGAACACGAGACGTTTTAACGACGTTACCAAGAGGTCCCCATAACATTCTGGAAACGACACTTTGCATGGTATTATTATACGGTCGCCTACGTAATTTGTATCTTTTTGTAAACCCACGGCCATTGAAGTGTCAGTGATGGATACAGAAGCTGATGAATGAACGATCGGGCTCGTCTTGAGAAACTTCAAGTAGTTTGAGAAGGAACGTTATTAAAAAAAATTTGTAAAATATAAATATCCTATGTAATAATTTTTTTTACGTTATCCATAGTACATATGTGTATATACGAACGTTGCTCTTGATTGTTCTTCAGATTCTGAGAAATGCGTATACAGTGTGTATTACTATTCTGTATTTTGAAGCTCTGTTAGACCTTGCGGTTTTCTGTAACGATTTTCAAAGTCTTCGGCGTCGTCAAAGACGGAATTGTTTATTTTGCTCGAGTGCGCATGCGCTGTTTTTCACGCGTCGCTATCGTCACTTAAATAAAGCCAATTCGTTTGTGCGATTAGAGAGAGTCGACGCGTTTAATTCGCTCTCTTCGTTTCGCAGCCTCCTCTCCCCTGTGGATAGACAGAGAGAGACAGATGGAAAGACGACGAGAGGAGGAGAGAAATTCATCTAGGTCTCTTGAGAAATACAGAAAAAGAACTGGTTTTTTTTTTACGTACAAATATGTAAAGAAAGTGAATACGAGGCTCTCTGATATTGCTTGGGCAATAAAAACGAGCTTTCGCTCTCCTGTCACTCGAAGAGCTTTTCACGTGAAAATTTTCGAGGAAGTTTCTCCATTTTATTTCGAGTTTGAGGAACTTTCTCGATTCTTTCGTTTGTGCGTTGTTATCATTATTCGTTTATGTCTTCTTACCCTTTGACAATGGCCTGGTGTCGTTCACGTCTGGAATCCTAGCAATCTTCTCGCGGCTCATCGTGAGTTAATATTTTTGATTCTAAAATGAGAAAAGGGAGACGATTTTTTTACAGTGGTATCAATTGGACGTCGTTTGAAAGCTAGAGTGAATTTTACATTGAAAAGAATAAACGTTTCGTGATTATTAGTCAAAGATGGCATGTGGTATAGAGTTTGCGAGATCGACGACAACATGTTTGAAAAGTCCGCTCAGTGCGTCACATTAATCCGAGTCTGTTGTTCTCTTTGCGAATTAAGTTGCGCAGTTGAGGACAATTTGCGCACAGTGTATACGATGAGCGCACGCTTAAAATTAGATGGAGAATTATTGTTTTTCAATGGGCGATCATCCAATCGGCGAACACTTGTCGGAGGTCGCAAGCACCGATTGGTCGCTCGTGACATCGTTAAAGCCCAAGTTCACGATAAGCTCGGTGGCTTATCGTAGCTGTAGACTTTTTTTTCGTTATCCGTCGTATGCGGCAAAATGGCGGATCGCACCGATTGCTAGGACTTGTCTTTCTTTACTGGTTGGATCCTGTCGAATTCTCGTTAACCGGAGCTATTGCGAATTTATTTTAACGCATAATGCACTTTACGGAATTGCAATTGTAGAGTGTTATTATTTAAGTTATATAATTTATTCAGACTATTTGCAAATATTTTTTTTTTTTCTCTTTCAGATTAAAATGACTGACTCCGGGGAAGACAAGCCGTTCGTTGTGGAACGTGCGAAAACTGGTCGTGCAAAATGTAGGAAATGCAAGTGTCCCATTGAAAAGGACACGGTGAGATTGGCGAAAATGCAGTCCAATCCTTTTGGGGACGGATTGATGAAAGCTTGGCATCACGTTACGTGTCTCTTTGAGGTTTTCTCGAAGCAGCGTGCACAAACGAAGAAGATCGATGATCCTCTTGCGGATATAGGAGGCTGGGAAGATTTATCAGATCAGGACAAGAGGATTGTGTTGGCGGAGCTGGAGAAAGCCGGTAAGAAGACGTTAAAGTCCTTTGAGGATATATTCAATCCTTTCGAAACACTCACCGGCCCTGATACCAAACGGCGGAGAGCTCGATGCGAGCAAGAAAACGATGATCCGTTCTCTTTCTTTTAGAAATTAATGGCGCGGACACCGATCAAACAATACTATCTTTTCGACTATTTTTTCCTCAATATTTGTTTTTTAAATCGCGACAAATAATTATCAGTGCCAATTAATATTTACGTGAAAATGTATCAAGCCAATTATCGGTATGAGGTAATCAAAGCGTAGCTAGGTATCTCATGCAGAAAATTGTCTGATTTTAGCATGGTACAAAACGCCCACTGGCAAGGAGCGGAGAGTCCCGAAGGATCAAGATGCTGATACGAGACAGTCTAAAGAGACGACAAAGACGAGTACAGCGAATGAAAATTCTACGACAAGAAACGAGCAAGCTAATAAGAAGAAACAATACCAGTCGTCCGATTCGAAACCCGTGGAAAAAAAGTTAACCAAGAGAAAAAGCTCAAGCGCCGAGGACTCATCCATTAAGAAGGTGGCAGATAATCTCGAGATTGCATCAGAACAATATTCCGTAACAAAGGATGATATGTTTCGCGAATTTCGCCGCTTGTGCGCAGACATCGCCAACGTGAGCGCCTACACGGAAAAGACTGAGATCATCCGAAATATGTTCACTCGCGGTTCGCAGGGCGGTGAGTCTGTGAAGAAATTCTCTGACCCTTAACCTTGCGTTCTATACCTAAACGGTTCAGGGAGATTGAGTGGAGACTGATAGAAAAGAGAATGAAGAAGGAGACAATGGAGAGGAAGATACCTCGAGTGTCAGAGGTCTATCTCTCCTGAGGATCTCAACATTATTCTTCATGGCATAAGAAAAAAAGAAAAAAAAAGATACTGAAAGACCCACCATTCCTATACTACTGTATATCTTACGGTGGATCGTTACGTTGTAGCGAATCTAGCTGGCAAAGAGTGGCGCCTGCGATTAATTAACGCAAATTTCCTTGCCTCTCATTCGTTCTGGTATTCTTCCTTCTGTACCTACAACCAGCGTTTATTTACTTCGGTTTAAGCAGCGAGAACCCTGGCTGTCTGTTGTATAGGTGTTCTCGTCTCGTGCGATAAATTATTTGTCATTGGTAAAACGAGGGAAAATGTAATAATACTTTGCGCTCTTTTGAATTAGCGATTCGATTCAGGTATCCGAAATGTTGTACGGGTAACGCATAAGAAAATAGATTGTCGAGACGGTAACGAGAGGAATAAACCAGAATGAATCACGCGACCAACGATGCACATGGCGGGAACGTATGTGCATCGGTGCATTCATTAATCGTATCAATGGAGTATCTCTACTTTCCACATAAACAGACTCACGTCCTCGGCACGTCTTCGCGCTACTCTTCGTCGGTCGTCGTCGACGCGGTGCGCTACGTAAATATGATACCGGAATCGGATACAAGGAAACGGTAAATCACGGCGGAGTTTGCCGCGACTACAAAGTGGAATATTTTTATGGATAGTTATCTCAGTGAGTTGCGACAAATTAAGCTGAGTCAATGATTAAAAAAAGTCTTAAGGATAATTAATGAAAAAAAAGAAAAAAAAACTTTATCCAAATTTTCATCTTTCATTGACACTTTTTTTTTCTTACTCATTTCTGAATGAGCTGATCAAGTGCAGGTATGATGAATACTTACGTTAGACAATTGTTGAATTCAGTTGAGCCTCGTGGATCAGGTCGTTATTAATATAAGCGTATTGGAAATTAATAATCGATTAAAATTCTTTATCGATAACAGATCGCTTATTCGGTGTATCAAAGGTCTTTATGCTTCTCTCTTAAGGCATCACTGCTGTGCCTTGACTTGCGGTTATTCGTATCGACCCCGAAGATTCTTCCTGTTCTTTGTATGTGTCTTTATTTCTAATTCTTAGTCTGTGTCTTTTCGATTGTCTGACTTTGAACAAGTGGAATATGTATGGTACCACGTTACTCTTTCGTATAACCGGCTTAATCGTCGTACTCAAATGAATGAGAGAATTCTTTCGATCTTGCGTAAGAGGAGGATAAACTATTAGCGATCCTTTTAAGCACACTTCATTCACCGTTTTGCGACTATTGGCCCACGGAGGGGGCCGCAGTGACTTATAAGCTTGGAGTCCCCACCGCCTACCAATCTGCTATGCTGATGACGAGCCCCTTCGTCTGCCTTCGTCTGCAGCCAGCTTGGCTCCAGACTCCCTCTCTCCGATCATCTCTCTTTTCTTTCTCTCGCATCATTTTCTCCAATCTACATCTCTCTGCACTAAGAGATTTATTACATTCCTAAGGCGGTCGAAGCGGGACCAGGAACATCCTTTCAAGGATAGGACAGTTTGACGAAGTGGAAGAAATTTCGATCGTTTTTAT